>JAOTON010000499.1:600000-777373 GCA_034440635.1 Lepas anatifera
GGAATAAATTAGCAAGGCAGAGGGGGCGGGGTATCATTTCCAGCTGCTCCCCTAAACTGATTTCCGGGTCCCTAAACAGTACACCCTCTTCACATAATAAATCTCCATCAAGTGCAATGGCCTAAGTTTCGAGACATATATTTATCACGCTCCTATCGTGGCAGCCAGAATCACCCAGAAGCCTTTCAGGGGATAATGAGGGGATGACCTGGAGCAGAAACTGGCACCGAAGCGCCTTCTTCAGGGGTCACACTTGACTTGCCAATGGACACACGCAGTGGCGAGACAAATACAGACGCCGGACTGGGGAAAACGTCGCCATTCTGTGAACGGTGAATGAACTGACGACGGAGCTGTGTTTCCCCGGGGGGATTAGTTTGTTTCCCTTCCGTGCTCTGCAGGCAGCGCAGACACCATGACAAACCAACACAGGTGTTATTGCAACAAATATTTATCGCTGGCCTCTTTGTTGGTTCCAAGAATTTGGGAACACTTTAAATTGCCCAAGAAATAGGAAAACGTCTTGCAAAAATGTTTATGATAGTAAAGTAATCCTTGCCTGTGTTAATAATATTGTAATATAATGATCATGCTTTATTATGCATAATTATTATCCTTAAGCATACCTGTACCCATAGGTTGCGTTAATTACAGGCGAATATGTGCAGGGGCGGACGCAGACCCGAGTTTTTGGGGGCCAAACCCATGTCTGTCTCTCCTCCTGGGAAAGATAGTTTGGCCCCCTCCAGCGCTTTGGGGGGCCATGGTCGGAATGCCCACCCCCCACCCCTCCCCTGCGTCCGCCAATGAATATATGCACTTATATCTTGATTATGTTTCTGAGCATGGCGGGATGAAAGAGCATGCAAAGCATCAGGTCATTTATAACCAAAAATAAGGTGGCGTGACGTCAACTGAGCTCTCTTTTCTCGCCGGGCCACACCAAACTTGCATTACTTACAAAATGTTGATTTTCCTAAGCACAGATCAATTTCTACCACGAGACAAGGACGTCTCTTCCACACGAAAAGGGCTTTCCAGTCATGCGAGAGACAAAATGATTGTTTCCAACGCACAGAATGAGCAGGTTAGGCACCAGATTGTGATATATTGCCATGTTGAAGGGATTATTTACTCCTCAATGGCTACCATAGTCAGTTAATAAAGTAATTGGTCTTCTGGTTCCTCGAGATTTTCCCAACAAAGTTGGCAAGAGCGGGGTTTTTCTAAAACCTGTATGCTTGATATGTTGGTTTCGGAACACCCATCCTCTTTATCATAGCATCAATCCCGGAATAGATCCGTGTTATTTTCCATATAAATTTCAACTACGTAGGTCACAGCTTGCTGCACGTTATTTCCAAACGATCAAAACCGAAGAACAACCACGATATCTACAGCCAGGCATCCGAATATGTGTCGCCCTCCCTAAGACTACACGTTTTTACGGTACTTTTTAGAGACCGCTATTGATACGATCCCTCCCAGCCACTCGCTCGTCAGTGGTAACCACCATTACGCTAATTACGTAGCCGTAGTCTGGGGCCGGCTTTTTCTTCTGAGGATCCCGTTTCCCTTTGTCATCGGCTGGCTCTAATCAATGCGTTCCTGGCGCTGGCCCTGCGGACCACACCGCACGTAAATGTAGGGTAACCAACCATTTGTATGTTGATTTGAAGCTCATTAACACACCAGTCATACCAGCAGAATGTACCCACCGGCCGCACCATCGACCCTGCTTTGTAAACACACACGGAAAACTCGTGTTCGTTCGTCATAAACGCGCAGAGTAAGAGGGCATTCATATTGCATATGGATAGATTCAGGGCGTGGGAAAGGGATAAGCCTACGCCAGAAAGTAAGGGAAAGACCAGCTCCAATACGTACACAGAAACAGCGATGCTTTGTTGAATTAATAGTACACAGATATTCAATGACGACGACGCCAACGCGACTAACTTGCTAAACTTTTATATTTTTGGAATATCTTAACCCCATCCTAGTATAAAACTTGGTATGTTTAAGCTTGGCAGCATTTTAGACACGTTTTAGGGGAAGCGGGGTAACACCGCCAGTGGGACCCACCATACCCCTAGCGGTGTAGTTACTAGCTGTACACAACGTTTGGCACCGTTTTCAGTCGGAATTTAGCGGTGAATGAGCGTGAGCTCGTTGCAACACGAATTTTGATACATTTCAGATATTTAGAGGCATATTTTGAAAAAGGATCATCTTTATAAAACTTTCCCTGTCGTTGAGCAATGCCGGAAGTTATTCGTGATATAACCTTACTAATTTCTCTTTTAGAGCGTTATAGCTTTTGTTCTGACTTTTTCGCACCAGATCGCCATAACAGTCCTATTGTCCAACGGTAGTGGTGATTGTCGTTACTGTCGATGCGGGTAACACCGCCACGGCATGGCGGTGTTACCCAGGGATGGCGGTGTACCTATTGGATGTCGGGAGCTCATTTGCTTTTTATAAACATTTGAATGGTTCCAGTTATCATGAAGCAACTCAGAAATACCGAAATAGCCTAAACCTAAAGGGGGGTAGTGTTTGCCGTGTGCAAAATGAAGTGCAGTTCCAATTAGGGTTCTGGATTGGCTGCGCTGTTCTAGACATTGCCATCTACGTTTGGGTGTATGCTGAAGTAAAACTTGATTTCAATTTTTATCGTTTATTTTTACCAGAAAGCGTGTTCTGTTACAGACCATCGAATCAACATGTGACATCACAATGGCTCTGAAGTAAGCATATAAAAACTGCATGAGTTGCGCTTGGAGCTCGGAATGTGTGACAAACGCTATAAAAGCAGTTGGGGAAGAGGATGCCCATAGAGATACAATATAACTATAGTGATATACTATAGTTACAGTAGAGATCTACTATAGCTATAGTAGATCTCTATAGTAATGTGAGTAAAAGCCAGCATCGGTATCAGATCCCGAGAGCCACACTGCTAGATCGACTGAAAAACATCGGATGAGGGCAAATGGAAAACATCGTCCATTAGATTAGGTCCTGGGACAGTCATCCTAGAAGAATTCGAGTAGGACCAAGCAGAAAGGCTGGTCCACTTTCAAAACTTTGATATGGCATTACTACCGAACAGCTCGCGTCTGTTGCGTACGACTTTGCGGAAAGGCAGCGGATCAGCCATCCATTCGATCGTGAAACTCGCAAATGCCCGGATGCGGATGCGCCTAAGCAGGATCTCAGATATCTATACCCAGGATTTTGGGAAAGGGCCCAAATGTCTGTTGCCCACGCTCAGAGCCCCATTGTACCAAAATTTCCTATCAATGATGTACTTCCGATCACAAAATTCAACGAAAAATAGAAACCATCTCGCCGCAGAAAATTATGCTCAATAATGCTGACGAGCTCTCCTGCGAAAGGGGCGACGGAAGAGCCTGAAAAGAAAGGAAGCTGCACATACAAAGACCAAGAAAAACACGGGCAAAAGGCGCAAGATATAAGTCCTACCGAAATGAAAATGAGGAAATTTGCATGTATTGTGAAGAAGGTGTTATCGGCCGGAACGAACTCCGGTTGCAGTGTGGATCGTGCGGTCACAGGACACACGAGGCTTGCAACGATGGGTCGTTCAGGGGTTTGTGTGTTCCTTATGAGGAAACAATTTGGAACTATATTTCGAATTTGATTCTGTGCATTTCGCTCTCTCACGATCTGCGGTTTTGTTTTGATTTCTAGTTCGCTACTGTATGCATATGAATGTTCATTTCCTTAGTTACATTATGTCACCGGCGTGGAACTTGAGGGGCACCGGTGCACGGTACACCCCTTAAAATAATGTTGCACTAGTCTTGGCGTTGACTGGAGGGAATGGGTTGAAGCCTTGGTGGCCCCTTAATTCGGACGTTCCGCCGTACTGATTATCATACTTGTTCCTCTATTTTAGGGGCATTGTGATATGTACTTGATTTGTGATATACCTGGAAGTTCACTGGATATGAGCTTGATGTCAGCCAGTAACATACGTTATGCGAGCTTTCGAATACGCTTTTTCCCTTTTTGTGATAGAAATATGTATCGACGAATAGAAATTCGCGTTTTTAAATATTATTGATAATCGTCCTTGGAGCCGTTAGCACTGCTGTGAGACTAGAAACTTCAGATAAACAAATGTATAGATACTTGCATTCCAAACTGCAACACGAACGAATTTGACGCCATAGTGATACTGGGTTAACGCCGTATAAAGGGTTTGCCCCTGGCTGTTCCTCTTTTTAAGACACTAAATGCACTCTCCTTTGACGTCATTTTTTTTTATTTAAGATATGTCAATTGGCATTCCTGGTACAATTGATCTCGAATGGATCAGTGGAATTGGCATTCACTCAAATATGCTTTTGAGCACTTGCGTCCCCACTTTACAGACGAAAAACACTCCAAAATTTTCTACCCATACCAAGTTCAAATACTTAAATAAGCTTTTCATTTTTGTTTGCACTAGTGGAGGATTCAAGTCGCGTGCATGCGCCAAATCATAATGTTTGACTCTGCACCAACGCGTGAGAAGAATGCGGCTTCCGTCCGACTTCACCGACCTGATAACTCCCACCTCTATTCTGCACGCACTTGAAGCACATTCGTCTTTCAAGCCGGGACGTTTCTTTGACCGACAGCCGATTGCATGGTAGATAAGACCACTTCCTGACAGGCGTTGTTGAGTGCGTGGCGAACCGCCAGTTTCCGTGCAGCAGGTAGTTAGAGGCTGCCGCGTCGGCAGAGGGAGCCACTTCACGGCTGTCTCCACCCGGGAGCCGCCCCTTCTTCACAGCGACAGATCGCCGCCCATCCGTCTTCGCGCCAACAGAGCAGAACTCTTTCCGCTGATGAAGGTTCGTGAACTGTAGGTATACCGGCTCCGACGGCCGGCGCTCCACCGTCATTCCGACGTCAGTTCGACGTCAGCGTCATGGCACCATAGCGGCCACGCGTCTCGTGGTGGTTGCCAAATAACAGAACATGCGACATTTTTACTGGAAAGCTAGTTTCTTTACCTGTTAAAAGTATTCAACGAATTGTTTGGGTAACATAAGGCCTTTTATGAAAATCCTCCGACGCGGTATAATTTCAAGTACGGTGTGACGGGCTATTACTTCGATGTACTTGCTCTGCAAATGACTGTCACTTCCTTCCGAGGGGGCTTCAAAAGTGCATTGCATGGGGCAAGGTGAGTTAAGTTGCTCCTGTCAGCGACGTTCCCATATTCCAAATTAATGGGGCGAAATAGCATGTTGCTCCCTGTTGACGGCAACTTGACACGTAGCATGAGTTTTCCACAAAAGACAATTGGATTGCATGTTGTGGCGGGCACGAATGTTTGAAACAAAACAAAGGATCGCTGTAAGTTGGTTTTGCCACGTCGCCCACGGGGCATGAGAACGTTATTGAATCCCAATTTCTTTCGCGGACATAAAAATGTAGTAACAGTGAAAATCACAATACCGGAACCTTTACTCTGGACGGAAAGCCAATCGATGCTACACATTTCCTGGATTCCCACCTTATGGAGCACAGCCACTAAATGGTTTCCAGCTCCATAAGGCACACCATATGTTCACTTGAAACCAATCATCAAACAATCACAAACTTTTTTGTCGGAGCGGTGTGGTCTGAGCCATTTCTTCCCAGTTGAGGCACGGCCTCAGCGGCACCACGCCTTCAGCTAATGAGCCAGATGGTCGACAAAGCACGCCAAGCACGCCACAACACGTCAGCGGGCGTGCTCAGCACGTTAGCGCGTCGGCAACGTCCCAGCGGGGCGCGGGACACGCCACGCCGCCGCCCGCTGACGAGGTCACCGGCAACGCGAGGTCGCGGCATCTTCAGAGGTCATGATCGAGGTCGAGGCCTTGGCTGCCCTTAAGGTTGTGACAGATTTCGAAGTCATGGCTACAGCCGTGAGCCGCGACCAATTTCGAGGACATGTTTGATGTAACGGTGAAAACGGATCGCGAGATCTTCGACCGTGTGACGACCAGAGCAGGCAAAGCCAGGGCCAGATGATTGTGGAAAACCAGTATATATTCATACTCCATGCATTGCAATTTGCAATCCCGGTGCAATGACCTCAGTTATTGCGATATTAACTATGGATGTTGCTCGGGTCAGGGGTCAAGGGGTCAGCTCTGCCCAGTTCGGAGAACGCTGGGCGGTCTCCGCCGCCGTTAGGATCGCGTCGCAGGGTGCGCTCGGCTCTGGCGGAGGTCACAGTGTCAGCTGCCTGCGGCACAAACAACCGGATACTGGGGGCGTCCACTCAGGGCGGGCCACACGCACAACGCAACACACAACCAAAGCTGCACACAAGACTATTGTCTGCCCAGATTTCCTACACAACCCCGCAGTGCTGCCATTATCTTTTCCAAAACGTTCACGCGACACATCCTCCGGAAGTTGCCAACCTCCAAGAATCTTTTTACGCCGACCCCAGTCGCGAATTCTCACCCACCGGTACATTCGCAACACTGCCAGCACGCGCAATCGCTCACAGACCGCACGGCGTGGACCGGCGCGAATGTGAGCCGCGCAAAAACGCTAATCCTGCGCGCGGGCGGCGGTCGCGCGCGAGTGATACGCGCAAAACGCCGCGCTAGAGATGCTGACGTCGCAGCGACAGCCGCAGGCGTCCAGCCAGCTGGCCACGCTGACGGCTGCAAATTGCAAATGGGGAAAGCTCCGGCAGATGAGAATGCAAAACAGGAACCGCGCGCCCGGTGAGCAACACAGATAATAATAGGAGAGGACCAACAATTATGACAGCGTTTCTGGAAACTGGCGGTTCAAGAATGCTGGTACCGTATGCTAGACTAGAAGGTGAAACCCTAAATTAGAAGCCAAACCCTCTGCTCTAAGCCTGTCAGCATAATAGCGCCAACTTTCAGGTATATGTCACGTTTGCGTCACGTTAGTAGAAGATTATCCAAAGTTCGGCGGAAACGGGGTGATCTGGCTCATCAGATATTTTGCTCCCTGTGGTCGGAGTTAGAGAGGCAAAGACGGACATTCTTATTTCAACTGCTGCATATAGCCGACGTCCCTTTAAACCGACGACATTTAGGTTAGTTTACCCCTTCATTGCGTGCCACCAAACCTTCAAAACGGCAAACTTATCAACTGCGATCGCGTCTGGAACGCTTGAAAAAGCGGAACGCAATAAGCAGACGTGATAATGCCAAGACAAAAATGTTGTTGCCAATTCGAAGAAGTCTGGACTGCACACACATAATCTGACGCTGACGTGAACACCTTCATGCGTGACGGATGAGACGGTGATGCGGAGGTGCGGAGGTACGTTAAAGGGAATGTGGCTCCTTGGTCGAATCCTGGAATTTAGTGCAATTAGGGGTATTTTTAGCCGAAAATCATAGAAGCATCCATGATTGCTCTGAAAAATGTAAAATAAGCTCAATGTTTTGACTTTTAAGATGTTTTTCTAGGGAAAGAAAGAAATATCTGCCTGTGGATGATGTCATGATTTGGCATCCACTACCATATCCAATAGGCTTCAATGGCTTCGATTGGCTGATACACAACGTGACGGCAGCATATGTCGTCACACCAACAGCTAACAACTGTGGCCTGCTGCTAAGTACATGTAGGGTACATTTCAGGTAGTTCTTAGCTTTTCTCTACGGAAATTTTGAGTTTCAAGACAAATGATATAAAGAGCACCGGGTTTTCCGACATGCTTTACAACTTGGCTATCTCAGTTAAAATCACGTAATAAAGGTGCCACATTCCCTTTAACCCGACGAGACCGGGTGATCCGACCGCCAGATAACGTCATTCTCACTGTATGAAGAGGAACAGCTCGTGAGGCCACAGGGCGTATACGCTCGGGCCGTGCATGTTGAACTGCCCACCGTGCACGCATGCCGATGAGCCGGGGTCCGACGCGCGTGCGGAGGGTGTGAAGACTTCTGCTTCGTCAGCATTCACGTGGCGCGGCTGAGATGCCGCAGGCCTAGTGGGAGAGCTACGACCCCCGGGGGAGGCGACGACGCGTGCCCGGCGCTGCCAATGCGACAGCGCCGGCCTGCACCGAGACTGCTAAATAGCGGTTTGTGTAGAATCATGAATTGAAAATGGTAGATTTGAACTAGTTCGCTACATTTGATGCGCTTGGATATGTTCTGTTCAATGTTGGCAAAGACCTTGGTGATTCTGTTTTGAATTTGCTGATGCTTTTTGGCTTGCCGACGCACCAACAGCGAGTTTATATGACATTGAGGGAAATGGGAGCTGCTTAGGCTGCAGCTAGGGCAGCAGGGACCAAAACAATTATTGATTTTTTCCCGTGGAGATAAAAGAGTCTCACCGAACAAAAACAGCCTTTAAAGTCTTACTAAAGAGAAAATCAGTAACCAACCCACAAAATGACCAGTTTAGCTACCAGATGAGATATGTACTATTTTGGAGGGGTTATTTGCACAAATGTATCAGTAAATATGCAATTTTCTGTCGGCAAGATCGGGCTCTTAATCCTGGAGCACATATAGCCTTAGCAGCTGATGTTCCCTAAAACTTGAATAATCATCATTAGTGATTTGTAACCTCTGGGGCATAGCGCGTTATCTTGTCTCTGGGCGGGCTCGATCCCTATACCCTTTGCTCGCTGTCAAGTGTACAGAACCGAACCGAATGCGCACGCTACCTGACTGACCCAGCTTGACCCCCTTTTGTAACGGATTTTTCTTGCTGATGCAGCTTATGACTAACAAATAATTAATAACCAAACAAGAGTTTCATCATTTCAGATCATGTCTAAGTAAACAAAATTGCAAGGCTGCTAGTCAGCAAAGTCATTACAAGACCTGCCTTTTCTGTCCCTAATTACACACATCGAATGAGGAAAGCTCCATCAGACCCAGAGGAGATAGCACGTTTCCTCCGAAAATTAATTCTGAATTCCCACTTGGCCGGTCTGCCAAACATTCGTCTCACCAAGCAACGACTCGGGCTTTGAAGCCCTCACAAACCAACAAGAGAGTTGGAAGTTTCGGCCATCAACTTCAGTTCACCACCAAAAAAGTTGGGAGGCTTCCTAACCACCTAAATGCATTTTAACGAGCGGCGGCTGTGGAAAATGTTCGCGCTGAGTGGGTATAACATGGCCTACCTCACCACTCGCTCGCCATCTGGCCTGCACACAGACCTGCGTTAATCTCTGGGAGGCGATTTGCGTAATCGTCATATAAGGTACCAGCATGCGAGCTAGTTTAGGGAGCACCTATCATCAGCCGTCTTAAAACACAATGTATGTACCCACTACGCATGATTTTATCTCGACCTCCATGAATAGAAAACGTTCTACTAAGTAACCACAAGGCGAAATCTACGCGTGGTAAGGAAATGAAATGTTAATTATTCAGCAAATCACCAGCACGGCTCCCTTCGGGAGCCAAAGAAACTGGATGGCTCTCTGAGAACCATGCTGTAAGATCAATGCTTCCGCATTTTCATCATAACGACATTGTATGCGGCAGAACCAGTGTACCTGTGCGCAGGGGCATAGCCAGGATTTCCCTCGGGTGGGGGGGGGCGCCCCGAAAAGGGCCCCTGCGACAGCGCCAAAAGGGCCCTGATTGGTAAAAAAGTCCCTGTTTGTTACAGAATCGTGTCCTCATGGGGCCCTTTGGGCCCTCAGGGGGGGCGGCTGTCCTTGCCGCCCCCTCTCTTGGCTACGCCCCTGCCTGTGCGTCTGCATGTTAAAACTCAAAACTACCTCCGACTCACCACCGAAATGGATTTCCATGCAATAACTACTAACAAGAAATTCACCCAAATGCTCCCACAAGAGCGCTTGTGTTAATTTCACTTGCGTTCCAAGAACGTGCGTCGGATGTGAGAGAGATCACTGCCATGCAATTCATCACGACCCCTCTCAGCGGTCTCGTTTCGTTCCACCGTCTGGCTTAGATTGTGCGGTGGGTGTATATGTGGGCGTCTAGGCTCAGATAGCGTCAACGCTTCACATGCCCTGCAGGGCAAACGAGCAGACCCCACGTCATAGCTTATAACAATATTGATACGGGTGTTAACCATAACGGCATTGGGCTGCATAAATAGAGTGGGAGGTCTGCACATGGCCTGCCGTGGCGGTTCGATGGTTCCCATGAGACGCCGTGTTCAAACAGAACTGTCGTGCTCCAGCTTCGGCTAAAATGAGCTAGCAGTTTTGGCCTGATTTGCAGGATTGCACTGGGAATTCACACCAAAGTGTACAAGCTTTACGGCAGGTCTCGGAACATGATGTTCAAGATAATTTGTCTGAGAACCTTTACACCCAGTGCTCTCCGAAAACTCGTTTCGCCCAAAAAATGAGTTTCAGAATGTATTCTTGTCTTCATCAGTTCTAATGAATTCCTTAAAACAACCTAACGTCACAGTGTTTGACAGCGATGTTGTCACATTTTTCTGCTTCGTTACCGTGTGTCTTTTCCAGGTGTTTCGCCTTTACGACCAACAGCGCCTGTTTGCTTTCAGCTATCGGCTGCTGACACGGCGTGGTCCGCCCGAAACGGCAGCCGCGCCTGCAATCCACCGCCTTCGTAGGCTGAGGGAGCGGCCAATTAGCCGCCGTGTCAACACACCATCACGCCTCGAAGGCACTGAAAAGTGGGTGTTGTCGCCTGTTGCGAGAGCCTCTTGACACCCACGGCACACCTTGACCCGTGCCAGTGCCGGTCGTCTCCGCCTGGGCCAAGTCATCTTCGTGCCTCCTCGCACACAAGAGCCACCGCCTCCGAAGAGCTTTGAAGTGCGTGCTTGACGTTCCTAGCCTATCAGTCAGCCCACCAGCTCAGTCTCCCTGATGCATTATGGATGCATGACTGCGCGGCACGAATGTGCATCAGAGTCCCTTCAAGGAACAACGTATTATAACGAGCGCTCCGATGGGGCCCCGGGCGCGGTGTCAGGCCCTACGGGCGCCACATTACCAACGAGAAACTTCTAGTGCCTCCTAGCAATGACAGTTACCGCGTCAAAGAAGTCGGGCGGTCCTCGCAGCGTTAGTCTAGACGGATACCACTCGACAGTGAGAGTGGCGACGCCGCGGCACGATAACGGGATTATGGCACGCCACGGGCTCTGGGCTAATCGAGTGTCAGACTTACTTTCGAATCATGACGGATGGCAGAGGAGCCGAGAAACCCGCTCTCCAACGGCGGTGTAGGGTTGCGGTGCCGCGGTCCTTCAAGCCTGGTTTACAATGTATTCACTGCTTTCATTGCTGGTTATTTCTATAGCAGCATCTCACGTACTCTCTCAGACCTGCTATTGGTTTGTTGTAAAGCCATGTGACGCTCAAAGTTCAATTTTATGAAGGTGAATCAATTATGGATATGTAGTAATAGGATATCACTGGCTGAACAAAGATAATCTGTAATGAACTGCATAGTTGGTGGCTTCTCAAATTCAAATGTGGCACACCTACGTTCAATGTTGTGCTCATTAAGTGATTTATGGATGAGAAGGTTTGATTTAGCTGGTTTGAACAATGCATGTAACTGGACCGCCTTTTATGCACCTCGGACATACATACTATTTTTGCACCATTTCTTCATCCTTATTTGTGGTTTGTCTAGGAATTTCAGAATGTTAGTCTTCTCTAGTCAAAAGTATGCGATGGGTAAGTCTGCCACCGCAAGACTTCCAAAGCCCGACTTAATCCAGGAAAACTACAAGACCCATCATTCAGCCACCGCAACACCACTGATAGGTTCGATCCGAAGCTCTGGGACCATAGTATGACGCTGGAGGCTGTCTACACAACAAATTGATTTTACGGGCATCTTGGAGTACATTTTCAGTGGAATTAAACTCGCATCAGTGCATTCCTCTACGTTAAACAGCTCACTGTACCGAAATATATAATTCACGACCGCTGTAGGTATCTATCTAGTCTGTCCCGGTAAGGTAGGCGTCCACCGACCACAATGTCTAGGTAAGCGCCGCGTGCAAACTCACCGCCCCGCGCGTGTCCTCCTGTAGTTAGCACGGCCAACACGCACGGCTACCTGATATACATCACGGTGTACGGGTCTGCATCAGGGAACGGGGCGGGGGAAGGAGGGGCGGGGCACGGACTTGAAAGGCTGTTGAACAATAATCCCTATATTACTGCTCTTTAAACGCAAATTTTAATGTTTCCTATTTAGCACGATGTTCTATTATATCCTGGATCAAATATGTCTCAATGCGGTCTTAGATGTCATGTCTTGAGCCCGAGCGAACATCTTTGTCCGGCATGAGGCAATCAACGGCGACTGGACGGTCCAGTCTGGTTGCTACGGCAGAGGTCATCTCTTCGGATACACCAGTCCGGCGCCATTAACCTCGCTGATGAAGAGCAAGCTGCCGGCCGCAGAGTCTCGCTCAAATGTCACTCCGCGGCAGTTGCGCACTCCCCGTCATCAGCCGTTTAACCCCCGGTGATAAACAGGCGCGCTTCACCACAGCGACAGCATCGTTACCGACGATGAGGCCTCCAGTCCATCGGGGCCGTTATCTCGGCGCCATTTCGCGCGGAAATCGCGTCGCGGCGCGGTAATTGCGCGCGGGATGGCGCTGTCGAGATTACTTCCGGTTGGCGATCACAGACACAGTGTACACAAATACGGCGACAGCGGCGGCGCTGTTGTGGGAGCCGCAGATCTATCTGAGAACCTGCCCACCTCAGTGGAACGATGCTATCTCAGTTATGGCTAGTGCCATGCCCAGCCGCTTCGTGCTACTCCCCCGGCGGATCTGTTATGTAGGCTATACAAGGATATCGCATATCTGAGGGTATTTTACAGCGCACCTGTTGAGTTCATGGTCGTCACCAAGGCCGCTATAACGATTGTATAGAGCAGGCCCCCAGCCTTCGTCATTTGTAGATCTCATGGAGATATAGCGCTTCGACGAAACGAAGTGTGATGTTAACAAGGGCGGCGGAGGCGCCGAACCGTATTTGCTCCAACACTATTGATGAGGCAACAGCAGCAAACGCCGTTCAAGAAGGTGTACTCGTCCTATATTAGGGAAAGTTGGAATCGGTGTAATCCTTCAGCGTTTGGCAGTTTCAGCTAGAGCATGTCATGGATTAGTTTTTCGAATGGATTACTGCACCGATAGTGGATTGTGTTGGATTGGCCACAGAATTCGGACTGCCTGGTCGGGATTAAGGGATTTGAATCAAGCGATCAGGGTATTATTTCGGTTGTCATTTATGCTAATTTGGTTGTAAATGACAATGATACGTTTTCTTCACTCAGTAAAACGTTTCTGTCAGAGCTCTTTCGGTATATTTACATACTTCTTCAGCAACATAGTTGTAGAGGGGTTCTGGATGGCGCAGTCGGTTCGCGCGCGGTCGGAGCTTGGCCTACAACATTATATATGTGCAGGGTGCCGTGGGTTCGAGCCCACCCGAGGGCAGGATTTGATGCACTGCCCTAGCTCAATCCAAGCTCATTTCCGTTCCTTTTCCGACGCAATATGACCTCAACAGTTGGCGCGTCGTTAAACACCAGCACTATTATAGTCGTAGAAATCTCGCTGACGAATGCCTGTAAATCTACCAAAGCGTTTCGATAGGAACTTGTTATTCCTTGCTACTACAATGATCATTTCTTTTCGATGACTTCGTCGTAGTTTTCGGGCATGGACATGAATTGGGTTGGGATGAATAATCCTGGTGTGCAAATGCAGTGGCCTAGATGTGTTGGCAAGTTTCGAATGTGAATCGGATTGTACCTGAATTTTCGGCCAAGACATACTCAAAATGCAGTGCTGCACCGCAATACCACTGGCATATCAATGCGGCATGCGAGCGACCTGGGGCCACAAAAAGCGGGCGTCTAAAGCTGTTTCAATATAACCTCTTTCAGACACTGTGTGTAGTATGTCTGCACGGTGCTCCATTAGACATAGCACGAAAAGCCACAGGTTCTTAACTCAGGCTTTTTGAATGGGTGACATCACCACTTATCCATGCACTAATCGGATTCTGCAGCCGGTTTATTAGCGTTTGCAATTTGCGGTCATGAAATGCGTCACGAGAATATGGCTGTCCAAGGCTGAATGCAGAGGTCACAAAAATCCCAATCCTGCCCTTATAAAAAAATCTCGCGGAGCCCAAAGATTGAATATTTTCAAGACTGAAACTTTGTCCCATCAGGATACAAGCCGTTCTTTTAACCGGCATTGTACCTGGTACCTATCGTACACATTCTGTGCGTTCGGGATTATCATTTTCTCTCGTAAGACCCCAAAGGCTCTTTCAGTTCGGGGAAACATCCCTTACCTGGAGGTATAAATTGGTTTCCGCTGGTGAAAAAGATATTTTTCTGAGCTGTGGCTGAATGTTTACCGCGTCATATTCGCCGTCCGCGGCTAGATAATCCGCATCCCTCCACACCACGTGATAAATAGAGGGGGAGACTATTAGATTACGCGCGGCCATGGGTCGTAGCGAGGTAGAAAAAGAGATAGAGGAGTGGCGAACCCAGGAGGCAGACCTGAGGGAGACCCAAAGGTTCATGCATGGGGAGTTTCCGCTCGATGCTGTATTGACTTTTCCCCTATCGAGGCAGTGCTTGTGCACAATGTATTCTCTCCGAGTTTTGATCGAAAAATATTTCCAAAAATACTTGTTCAAATTTTCAAGCCGACAGTCCATAATGAGCTGACCACATATTCTTCACAAACATTTTCTGTTTATCGAAGAGAATCCCTGGCTATCATATCACACACCCGGATAAAAATCGTTTCCCTCCCATGACGAGCGGCAAGCGAGAGAGGGGTGATAGAGAGCCACGAGAAGCAGCTCCATTCTAACCGTAATGAGTTGGAGCCATCGGTAAATCACGAAATTCCTCCGCACCCTAAAGACCACCCACATCACAGTTGTAGACTTCCTAATTGCACTACCTCACCAGCGCATCTTGAATTCACGGTCGGAGCAGCATGTGGCCGTGTGGTACGATTACCCCCCACATAACTGGCAGCTGAGGCCAGCCTCACGTGCACCGTCACATTCCTCCGGCTTCAGTTCTAAACAGCTGGCATGCAGCAGCCACCCCGTCATAAAACAGAGTCGAAAAGCCGAGTTTCAAATGGCCCCCAAATGGTGGTTTTACGGTCGGAAGGAATTATGCGTGTCAGCCGCGCCTGGAGGCATCTAGGTCAGCTAGCGCGGTCGCCCAGCACGCGGACGGAAGCTGGCACGACAAAAGCTGGCAGCAATTCTGGTAGGGAGGATGCACAGAATTACCAGCGTGGGGGAGCCCGGATGACCTACAAACTCCGACGACTAGCTTCCCAGCTTCATCTCGCGATGTTGCGTGCTGGTCGTCCTCAGAGTGGCTTTGTTTCTCCGACAGTTTTTACCGCAAGAGCTCGAGATCGTCTGGCAACCTCAAGAGAGTCCTTCTTCTCGGCGGAAATGGTCTTAATTGAAATCGATAGACGACGGGGCATTGTTTTTGCTATAATGTTATCCGCGTTTTTGTTCCGTGTCTTTTTTGTCATGTATCATGCTAAAGCTTTGATTGAATAATTCCATCACATACCTAAAAATTTTCCGACAAATGCACCGTTCATGTGATATGATATACAGAAAAAACCAGCATTCGGGATTCCAATGAAAAGTCCCAAATCTAAAATCCAAAATGCTAGAGGTCAGAAAAATATTTATCATCTCCAACAGAAGCCAATTCGAACCCCAAGACAAGGAAGCTTCCCCGAACGAAATGGCTTGTAGAATCGCACCAGAGAAAGATAACTATCTCTAACGCACATAATGAGAAGGTTAGGCACCACATTGCGCCACCTTGCCACGTTGAAGTGATAGAGACACCATGGTCACTTTTTTAATATCCCGTCTTCTGATTTCCCGAGATTTTTGCAAACTAAATTCACAAAATCGGATTTTATCGGACCTCTGCCAAAAACCGTCAAATTCGAGATCCATAACAAATCAACAAACTTTAGCTGGAGCTCCAGTGATGCCCCGCAAAAACGTATGATGGTGTGAAAAATACCCGCTTCGATTCATTTCACATAGCCGTCGCGTCGCATCATTTCAGCATTATCAACTTCAGCGCTGCAAACAAGCCCCTCCGTCCAAGCGTTCTCATAAAAACAGGGCGCAATAACCACCCACGATGGGGAGGCGACGAAGCACGCCTGAGCGGCGGCTGTGGCGCGGCGCCGACGACGCGACGCGACGCGTCGGAGGGGAGGGAACGCACGAGCGTCGCCGCCCCTCTGCCAGCGACTAAACCACTACGACACTGATGAGGAGGGATGATGCTCGCAGCCACTCTGCAGAAGACCGTCAGTCAAATATTGTTCGATATCAACGGAATATTACAGAATATTACACAGAATATTACACGGAATATTCACCAGACCTGGCAGGACAGCCGTCAGAATCACTTGACAAAGGAAGTGATCTTTTTATTTCATCCTGTACTGTGCAATGTGACTCAGGACTAAAACATCAGCTTTGTCGCTTTCTATCAAAACTGGCCGGCCTTATTCCTGCGGTGCAGATATTGATACTGATCCTCCAGCATAACTTTTTTGTGATCTCCAGTGATCTTTTGATTTCATCCTGTACTGTGCAATGTGACTCAGGACTAAAACATCAATCTTTGTCGCTTTCATATCAAACTGGCCTTATTCCCTGCGTAGCGCAGATATTGATACTGATCCTCCAGCATAACTCTTACCGTCATTGTTCACCTGTCGCTTGGTCTGGGTATGGTGCAATGACATGAAATGAAGAACGAGAGGATCCATATCAGTCGGCTCTACAGGAGAGCTACGCAGCAGTGCGTCACGCTGTTAGCGCATCTATTTGTTGCGTGGACGTGGCGTCGCCATTGGAGACGACACACACATACATAAATCTATCAGATGTTTTTTTCGTTGGTTAGCATCCCGTCGTGCATCCGATGGGGGAGACGCATCAGCCTAACAAAGGAGGTTGCCACAACAGGCTGATCGTACCGTAACAACATTGCAATTCAATGGGGACCCAACAATAAACCTCTGACGATCCCGTATGGGGAATAGTGTATTCCTTGCCAGACGTCAATATTACAGTTAGGAAGCAGAACGTGACCTTTAATAGTCTGGCAATATTACCTCTGAGGTGATTCAATACAAGCTGTATAGCCAACGTGCAGCAGAATACCATGTTCAGTATTTTAGTGTATTTTCTATTATTAGAAGTAGTGTATTTTAGTATTTTTAGTGATCACCAGTTTTATTTTGCATTTTACCGGTCAAACCCTTGTACAGCTCCAAAAGGAATGTTTCACTTTTATATTATTTTCTAGCTGAGATAGCAGTTTGATACAGCATGTTGAAAAACCACCACTGGCATATTTCGTGTCACCCAAAGCTCCATGCATTAAAAATACGCACAATTTATGCTTCAAAATAAAGGGTACAAAACCCTAATTCAAACCATGAATACACCTCTTTCATCTGGTTAGGACAGTTTAAATGGTCTAAATCCTAAGCCCTATCTACTTATTGAAAATGTCACACTGACGGGTAAGCCATCCTTATGTTCAGTTCAATTGCTTCACAAGTCAGTAAGCTTCAAGGAGATAAACATGTTTGTTTAAAGAAACTTCGAAATTAACTTTTTTCCATTCATAGCTACCCTCCGTTTTAAATTTTGGAGACGAATCAGGAGTAAATTTGGAACATCGATTGGAGCAGCAAGCCTATAGTGCATTTCACAACGTAATTCAGACGATACGGCACAGCACAGGCATAAGTCTCGGTGATATCAAGAATGAGTTTTTTTCTTGGGGGAGGGCAACTGGTAAGATGAGGCTTTAACGTGAAAACTGAACTTATGTGGATATATGTGTGCGTTATGTGGATATGTGGTGCGATATATTTTGTTATTTTGCAGACATCGGAAAACGTTTTTTGTGATACCTAACATAAATTGTTATGAAAATAATTAAGTTCGTATTCTGGGCCATTAAAATGGGAACAAAATGAGGTTTCTAGATTAATTTTCCATAGATTTATTTCTGGAATTTCGACAAAGTGGATCATTCCCTTTAATGATATGGACTTGTGACTAACAGTCAATTTGCTCCACGGTTCTTCCTTCAAGCGTAATCTGAATTACTAAGAGCCGAAACGGCGTTACGCTTCATGAGCAGACGTCCAATTCCTCAAATTGAAAACGGCACTGTCGGAACCATTTCTCCTCTGGCACATGCAGCGAGTCATGACAACTCATGCTCACATGCGTCAAGGACAGCTCACGCTCCAGTTCTCGGATGTTGAACATTTCTGAACTCGGCGCCGCACGCATCAGCCGCTGGCCCCGCCGGCATCCTACTGGCGCAGGCGGTGCCCAACCTTGCTGCCAATTCATGATACGCTGCACTGACCAGCGCTGGCACAAGCCCGGGTCGCAGCGTCGTCCAGTGCGACGACCCATTTTCCGTCATGAGAAGACGAAAAACGGTCTCACTGACGACGATGGAGCTGGGAAGGGGGAGGGAGACCAGCGGGCGGCGGCGGCGACATCGGAGACGGCGAAAAGGCAAGGGGAGCGGAAACTGAGCCGGAGGGTAACGGTCTCCGGAGAGAGAGAGAGAGAGAGAGAGAGAGAGAGAGAGAGAGAGAGAGAGAGCGAGAGAGAGAGAGCACGTGTAATGACAACCGGGCGGAAGTGATGGGTCTGTGGCAGTGCGACGCCTGATGCATTAGTCTGTCGGGATAGCGGCTTTTGTTTGCCCGGGGACATAAATGGCCCGGTCCAATCGCCTCCGTGTCCGCTGACAGAATAGCAAGAGCCGTCTGTCGTGTAGTTGGCTGGGCCCTTTACGGCGGCTCACAACAATACACGCGGACGCACGACAGATTCTGAAAAAAACAGCGTCGCCAACTGTAAAGGCTGTGTCTCAATCACGGTCGAGGCAACGCGGCTGACTCAGGCGTTGTGGCGTACGACCGCCGTTGCCCGGGGCAGCGAAGGTCGCTAGTTATTATTAAAGAGTTCCGCGGGCCACACGTATGATCATCTTTGACAAACGAGCACAGCTCACGGCTGCAGCGGGTGAGATATGCCGGACAGAGGGATGGGAGCAGGCGGACCTTCACCGTGGCGGCTTTCCGAGAGCTCAGCTCGACACCAGCTGCCTCACCACTACCACCATCATCATCTTCCTGATCATCATCATTATTGTCAGTGGCGGATGCAAGGCGGAGGGGGCTAGGGTTCTCAAGCCCTCCTCCCCGCATCTTAGTCTCTTTAACAAGATATATGTACAATGACCAATTAGACGGCACCGTTTGCTACAGCGACGCTGTGTCGTATAGAGACTACAACCACTGCAAACACTTGCTGCGAAGACATCAAAGACAAAAACTAGCATGTCTTGCAAAGAGACAAAACAATAAGCAAAGGGATTTCCTCATTTCCTTTCAACTGGAACCATAGGCAATTCTTGAAGGAGCTCCTTTCGCAATCTACTGGCGCTGTCCACATCACGGTTCAGTGACGTCACCAAGGGAGGACCACGGTCTACTGGAGGCCACGTGCCAACGGAAGGGCGAGAACCGACCGCCCTCGCACGCGCTGGAACTACCAGCGGAAACGCCATCACTCATCAATGACTTTCACAGATGATCGAGCCGACGAGCATCGGACGGCCACTGGGGTGCCGCCGTCGTTACGTTGGTTTAGCGCGCTCCTGTGCCGGCAGCCAGCCATTTAGCTCACCCAGGCGCTGGGAATAGAATAATGGCTGCCGTCCGTGTCACTGTTTGGAGTTTGGTTCGCTGGGAGAGGCACCGTGTGGGCGCGCTGGGAGTGGTGATGGGCCGGAGCGCCGAAGAAACAGTGCCGCCGACGGGAATAGCCTCTCTGGCGCGAGCCCCGGTCGTCGGCGGTGTCTGATCGAAGCCATGCGTCCGCCAATACCAACACAGCCACCAACTGACGCCCTTGGTCCGTCCTCGCCAACGTATTGTTGCAGCGACCACGCCCAGGATTCGTCATGCCACGCCCGTGTTGTTCTCAGGGACATATGTCAGAGCCTGGCGTAGATATAGAAGTGTCTGTCTCGGCCGGGAACTTTCCATATGACATATGGTTTAAATGATTTGTTGAAAGCCAGACTGACGGAAATTGCTCAAGCTCGATGAGGTTTCACAGGGGTGCTTTCCCGAACGTTAGATATGTTTGCGATGTCACATTACCAAAGAAGCATCTTTCCTGTGTAAGGGTTGCATCACTCTTAAGGCTACGTTGTTCCCGCTCTTTAAAATAAAATGTTGTCTCCAGAAAAAAGTTTTCCCAGGAACAGCAGCGGCGAATTTTGCGCTCTTCTATCGCATCACCATTTTAGTTTTTTTAAGCCCAGCCCAACGGCTTCCCAACTGGTATCAGACAGGCATGAGTCATTTGTGAACACTTGCTTTTGGCCGTCCACGTTTGCCTCAAACTATAGGACCCAAACTTCACAGAAGCGATAAATCACAACCACTATCTCATCATTTTTCGGTCGCATGCCGCACATATAGAACAGCGGTAAAAATCATCGACATTTCAGGTCCTTAAAATGATTTATGAGCTTATGAGCTTTTCGTCAACGGTATGTCAGTTCGAATGGCCATGGTATTTCCAATTACATCTTTCTTCACCAGGTAAAAGTCGAGCAGCTGTCATATTGGATACAATTCAGAAACGTCAAACGATTCATGAAAAACTCGATTATTCCATGTCTGTTGAAAACTCCGCTAATGAAACATATACACTTTTTTACTTGGCCTTGCTGTAGTGCGAGTTCGTGGGCTACCAGGAGCTCTTTTATGGCCTATATCTTGGCACAGAGTAGTTCTTCCCTCCAAGGACTTTTTTACCTATACATATGTATCAAACCTTCCATTGCTAATCCTTCCAAAGAGGACCAATTTCATTTGATAATTTCCCTTCACTTTGAACCAGACACGGGAAGGCACTCGGTCACGGAAGTCCAGAAACTGCCGCGTTTGCCCCAGTGTGCGGTGGGCTGCGGGTGCGGGTGGCTGACACGTGAGGTGTAGGTAAGCTCCTGGCTGGCACGGCTCCAGAGATGATTTCACCGCGCTTGGCAAAAGCTCTCCAGAGGTGGAAAGGGAACTAACCAGACATGAGACTTCACGAGCTAGTTCTGCATACAATTGTGTGCATGGGCAAATAGGGCTAAACGGGGCACCCCACGGGAAATTCCCCAAATTTTACATGCAATGAATGGAGTTAGATTTGTCTCATCTTCAAGGAAGCTATATGGTTTATCTGTGACCTTCACCGATGAGAAAAGATTGGCGCTGCGATCGCCCACCTGGTTGGGCTGTTTGTCGCCATCTATCACTGTTACCGCTGGCCTTTTCACAGCAGAGAAATGACTTTTTCTCGACATCATGGTCAAAGCTGTCACCACATATTTCAACGATGCAGATTCGTTAGCTAGTGCTGATTTCTCTTACAATAGTCGGTCATATTCGCGGTGAGCGAGATTGCTTGCTCTAGTGATGGGAATCTCTCTACACCTGTCAGCAATTTCTCAAATTGTGTCAACACTTCTTCTCGGCGAGACGTCGATAAAAAGCTGTTCGATCCACTTGTACACAACTCTCCATTGTGCACACTGAGGTAGCATTTTGGACCTTTACCGCGCCCTCAGACTCCGTAAAAACCTTTAATTTAGGTGTCCTTAACCGTGTATATATATATATATATATATATATATTTTTTATTTATATATTATTATATATATTTTTATATATATATATATAATATATTCAACAGCTAGAATCAAACATCGTACACAATTTCATTTTTTAGACATTTGAAGCCGATGCTTTTCCCATGTTGTAGGTAATATAAAGTAGAAAAGAACACCAAGACCTAGCTAAAATATTTCAGCTCCCGGCACTAGAACCTTGTGATTTTACAACCATATGTACTGCGTATCATTACGAGGAATTATTGTCGTTAAAGGGAATGTGGCACCTGCATTATGGGATTTCAACTGAGATAGCCATGTGATAAAACATGCCAGGAAATCACTTTATCCGTATTTGATTTGTGCCAGAACTTTCCGTTCATGGCGAGAAAAGGTAAAATTTTACCCCCTACCGACCCCATCCTCCCCGGATGTGACGTCATGCTCTTTATGCGTCAGGAAAGTGACGTCATGCTCAAATTCCGTTGCTTGTGTTGCGCGGACCTCTTTTAAAACCCACGTGCTAAATATGGCTTTGGTACCGTCGATTACAAATGCCATGGGTGGAAATCCCGGGAGAGGTGGGGTGTCAGGGCCACCCCCCCTTGGATTTTGGGTCTCCCATAGGCTTAGTATTGGGCTTGTATTGCTGTGCCAGCGTTAGTCCTACCCAGGACCCCCCCAGATCGAGAAGAGCTCTCCAGCCATGATAAATTCAAATAACTTACTTTTTTGATAGTTTGAAACGTGAAATGTTTTGTAATATGTAAAGAAAAGTAGAAGAAATTCATCAGTATCACTTTTGTTCCGAAGGGTAATCTCTTCTAATTAAAAACGTTTTATTTGTCTTCGTATTCATTAGGTACCTATTGACGCAACTGAAACAGGCTCATTCTGACACAAGGCATTGCCAGCTATAAATATGCCCCTTTGACATCACACCAATTGATTTGAAAGTTTTTTATTGCGAAGAGAGGAAAGTCAAAAAGCGAAATATAACCCTTTTTCGGCAGAAATACGGCTAAATCCATTATATTACCCCTAAAACCACCACAGTCTGGAATGGCACCAAGGTGTCACATTCCCTTAAATTGATTGGATTGCCTGTCAGCTGATTGCCTATCACCGATGACGTCACAGTGTCATGGTAGCAAGCTCCCTCAACATCCACGTAGCTATTCGGTGAAGCTATAAATCTTCCCGAAACAATGGGCCGGGTTCTTGTCGCGGCTGGCAGCACCGAACCCTCTCCAGTACCAATATGCCATTCCGCCACCGACCGGATAGTATTTCTACACCCAGCCTCTCCAGAGCCAATCGCCGGCTGGCGACTCTACATAGCTGGTCGCAGTGAATTGCATGCAATGTTCAGCGGCTTGGGCTGGGGGTTCGGGAACCGGCCTGGCGGGACGCCAGTGGCCGAGCCGGCACCAGTGTAGCTGCCACAGCGCCAGCCGGTGCCGGAAACTTGGTGGCATGCCCGCACCAGTAAATGCACCACAAAGCTAGCTGTGCTGGCAACGGTGGTGGTACGCGACCTGGCAGCTCTGGTAACACACCTCAAACGAGCAGCGCGAGGCTCACGCGAGGAAATGCAGACTGTGTTAAAAGTGCGCCAGTGCTATCTTCTGAGGATCAGATAAGCATTTGCCTTAGTTGATAACGGCGTTTTACTTCCAGTGCAAAACACTGGACTGCATAAAACAATCAACCCATCTGGAAGCGGTACTCTAAAAGCTTCCGGGGACCGAAAACTGAAACTGGGCGCTCTACCACTGAACCACGCATCGACCGAACCACAAGCTGAAACATTTCAGCCGAGACAAGCACTGAGTCTGCCGATCCCGGGAGACGGAGATATTCATCTACATCGTCCAGATACTTCAGCCATAACCCGGCTTCAGTCCAAAGTAACCAGTCTCGGAGCGCACAAAAAGGGAGCGGCTTACGAGGAGCAGCACAGCTGCATTCCAAGAAGACATGGATATATGGAGATGTTGGCAGCTTTGCGAGAATAATGAAGATAAGAGTTAGAAAGCCTGTAGGTGTTTGGTGTGGCAGGCGCAGAGGAAATAGTCCAATTTCATTCCCACAATAGGCTCTTTGCGGTGAGCTTGCAATGTTTGATGCGCTAATATCCGGCTTATAGGTACTTCAGGGACAGTCAAAGGATGTTTTCGCAAGGTTCTTGTACGAAAAAATACCGCAGCAAAGCATTGCCGCCGAGTTATTTCCTTAGTCATTGCTATCTGTACCAGGTAAAAGTGTCGCCACCGCCCAAAAGGGAGCAATGATATAAATGAAGGCTTAGCGAATCGCTGGGAAAAACCTCCAGCCACTAAAAAACAAATCCGTGGGTTTGAGCTCCTCGTTACCTTCTGCGTACGTTTCTAAGAATCCTTCGAGCTCACGTCCCAAATTTACTTAAATTTAATTATCTTTCAATGAAACACTGTGCTCAAAATAAGGTAGAAAGATGACGGCAACGCTCCTGACCCCAAGGATCATGTTTACCCCTATCAAAAAACGATGTAGAGCAAGCACAAAGCTGATCATTGAAGGTCGAGCCAAAGCAAATAAAAGTTGCTACTTTGGCATATTTTCCTGTTTTTAGAAGCATGTATACTTGTTTAAGCCATACAAAACACTATGAACCCTAGCAATAAGCTTCTCTAAAACGTAACCAAATGATCACGAGCAAAAAGAATCCATGTGAAAGAATAACTGTGACTTGCACAAGCACTTACAGGGGACGTCTGCTCTGCAATAAGCCGCAGACAGATACAGTGGCAGATACAAGGGGGCCAGGGGGCTCAAACCCCTTCCCCAAACGTCCAGAGTGCCTATGGTAACCGTATAGCCGGAACCTGTTCCAAGGCAATGGCGAGGGAGGCCCGATCCCCTAGTCCCCTAATCTAGCCCCTCTCCCAAATAAAGTGCCGGATCCGCCGCTGGACAGGCATCACCAGCCGTGACCGCTCATCCGCATGTGGTGACATCACCTCATTGAGCCAAACTGCATTCAAGGGCAGGGCTATTACTCATCAGCGGACGGTCCTGCCGACGCTATGGAAGGAAAAACACCCCAAGAAGATGTCAATCAACCTCTCAGCCAAACGTCGATGGATCAGAGCGCAAAGCTCTTACGCTCATCGTATCCAGCGCCGTTTTAAATTAAGGAAGAGGTCGGGCACTTCACTCCATCAACTGAGCCTTTCAGCCACCTTCCACCATTTCTCGTTGCATCAACAAGTCAATTGGTGTGCAAGCGAGCAGGTTGATCGGATACATCACATTTGCTGAGGCAAATCTATTTTGTGGTGGTCATCGCGATGGAGCCTGCAACTTAATCAAGTAGAAGTAAAAAAACTTTCTTGGTGCAGGCCTTAGTCTCCAAAATCATAACCTCTTCCAAGCTTGCAGAGCAGACCTTGTGGACATCACAACGGTTAGAAAACTACAGAATAGGTATTGTGGAAGTGTCTTCTTACTTACTTATGGCTTTTATTAGGCGTTCTGTGCATAGCACCTTTGCCCGCCTCTAAGAGTGTGTGGAATTTTAGAATTTAGTGTGAGGGCGCTACGTTAGTCTGTTAAGAAATGGGAGTTATTTAAGTAATGGGTTGGATGTTTTAGCTTGCAAATGGACGTCGTAATGGCATAGCATGCCAGAGGTCTTTTAATAAGTTTGACCCGGGTGGAAGGTTATTTCTGTGGTTGAGACCTTATAAATTTAGAGTTGAATTTAGAATTTGAAATTTAGAATTTGGAATTTAGAATTTGGAATTTAGAATTTAGAATTTTGTGTGTCAGCTATTGATGTCCGCTTTATACGTTACTCGAAACCTCCGTTAACTAATAATTTCGTATTTTAGTGCGCTAAGCACCTGGCCAGGTGCCGCGAATTTACCCTGCAACCCGAGGTGAAGTTGCAGCCTTTCAGCCGCCGCCGGAAAGGTGAGAGGATGTTAGATTGTTGTAGTATAGTGTGTTGTATAGACCCGCGTGAAGGTATCACTGCGGTGAAGAATCTAACTATCTAACCTAACCTGATTCAAGTTAGCCTAACATAACCTATCCTTACCTACAATGAACCATTTAAGGTTAAAACTATTGCTTAAATTTCGAGTGGATCATCTATGATTGAAATAGGCAGTCCTACTTTGGACATGCACCCTCCTTATATACTGGGGTATTTATAGAACTTTTGCAGTCCTTTAGAATGTAAAGACTTTTTCAGTAGCTCAGGATGGTCGTTCCCGGCAAGTTTTGGTTAAGGGATGTTTTATTCGGCGTAATCTAGATGGTTGCCATGTATTTGCTGGGCAATCGATGAATGTGATGGATTCTCCATGGTCGCGTACCAGGTACCCGCGTTCCAATAGGCATTTAATTTTGTGTGTCCATTTTGAGTCTGGTTGATAACCTGCGCCGGGATCTTTGTTGAACTGGGCGGATGTTGGCTTGATATAATGTGGGCGTGTGTTTTGGTCGTATTTGAATTTGTATGGTGTCCTAGAGAGCTTTTATGTTCACCACGATAAGTGCGTTCTATTTGGGACTTTTTGCCTGCTCATGGCCTTTTCTTTCCTTGAATTTCGCGATCAAAAAGAGACATCTATCATCGATACCTTCTGAATATCTGCTATAACGTTGGCTGTTGACTACGTACTGATGGCCTGCGAGATTTAGAATCTACGATGACGGCTGAGTTAATATTTTGGGTTCTGATTATGGCTAATGCATTTAGATGCAACATTTTTGTGGAAGTGTCCTTCTGTAAGAGACACCTGCATGCGCCTCCGTTGGTACGTCAGCGAGTGAGCCCGCCTGGCAGCTTCAACGCGGCTGTCGCTCCTGCATTGGGGTAGTGACCGCAGGCAGCGGTCAAGGAAGCTCCACAGCACACTCCTTTACACACCGGGTGAACATCCATCACGGATGTCACACCCAGCACATTTGAAGGCACATCTGCACGCACCAAGTGCAGCGAATCTGTATATCAGCAGCGCATGCATGTGCTTAACCAGCCCATGCATGACAGGTCAACGTTTTCTTAAAATAGTGATGCACATTTCGTTTGGTGGGCGAGCCGAGCTGTCCTATCATTTCTCCAAGAGAGGGTATGGGTAGATGCCATTCAGCGTCACAACCCATGTGACCCTTCCTGGTTTTGGTTCCAAAACTTACGTTTAAAACGTCAATTCATTGTTCAGGTGTATTATTCTTCTGGGCTCTTCAACTATGAAGTACAGCTCTCCCGACCACCAACTTTATGTCATCGAATCCATTTTCGAAGGTAGATATTCGCTGAATTTTCCCGCGCCGCCATGAAGAAATAGCGCGGCCACTCCAGTGTAAAGTGATGCCCCTAGAGCTATATAGACCTTCAGCGGCGCCAACCGCCAAGTTCCCGCCAACTTCCGGCGAACAGACGGCAGAGACGAGCGTAAAACTCTGAACCGTCCGTAAGGAACTCAGCATACTTCCAACCAGACAACAGGATTTCCTTCTCGAAATCATTTCCTTTAGAGGCTCTCAGGGCAGGAAAATTAATATGCATCGGCTGGTCTGCGGTCGGGAATTCTGCCGGCGGCAGTTACCCCGATACAGATTTTCTTTCAGCAGGATGAAATTACTTCTTTACGGATAATTTCGCCGGAAAAATCAGGCCAACTGATAGATGGAAGCCATTATACTTCGTCAACGACTTCTGGAAAATCAAATGCAGAAATACTGAAATAATTTCCGTTACAGCAACAGATTTCGGCTCGAATTATATTTGGCTCGACGGAAACATCTAAATAGGACACTGCGCTTGTGGGCATTCCAAACCGGTGTTACCGGAAATACAATTAAACAGTTATGGATCCGGTAAAACTAAGCCACCTCCCGGGGAAGGCGATTTACCGGTCATGCGTACAGAAACGCGCCGCCCGCAGCGTGCTCCACCCTCTCTGGACGGAAGGCAGTATTAATTGGACACATTCTCTTCCTGATGGGTGAACCCGTGTTAATTAGACCGAGTTAAGCAGGGCGATTACCGCTAGCCGTAAGCAGATTCCTTACCAGCGGTTGGTCTATGGCACGCTTCAGGGCTGCGCTCGATTCCGTGCGATCGCTTCGGACAATGGTAGAAATAATAAGACGCATATCCCGCGAACGCATGAGCCAGGCCAGGAATGAGCTGGACTTATGAGCTTAGTGACAGAAGTGACGTTGTGATCGGGCAGGGACAGGAAGTTTCATTATTGCCTGTTAAGCACGGTAGCTAGTTAAAGTGCCGACTACAGCATTTGCTTATGCATGAGCGGGTGGCAGTGATTTATAGGCCTCTAGTGTCCGAGTGGGTCATTGCACATGGGAGATTATTGACACGTGTACCTCTGAGTGCACCACGCATTTTCAACCAAACTTGAAGCAGGATGTGATTCATCTCACATAAATGAGCTTCCTAAATATTCAACACCACAAATCAGCAAATGCTTCAATAGGCCCATGACACAGATCGACGTGGGGACATATGGTAAGCGCGGCGTCCATCTCCACATTCCATAGCCCCGTTCTCTCATCTGTTGTCCAGGAAGTGGGTTGATGAGACCTGCAGCCTGTGACCGGCGACCATCACTGCCGGTCTGCGGTGTTTGTTGTTGCCATTACACGCGTCTCCCGAGTCGCCGCACCGCGTCAGCCGTGTAATTGTATCCGGTGTGTCACTGAATCGCCGTGCCCGGCGGGCGCACTTTGCGGTGCGATACAGTTACTGGCGGTGTTTACCTGGCCCTCGTCACACGACAGACCCCGTTGTGAGTGCCTCCCGCCGGTGCAGGCCAGATTACGTCGGTCTGGCGCCGCGCGCACGCCGTGCGGCCACTGCACACAGTCTTCTGTGCTAACGAACCGCGTGTAAGGCGGTCGACGAGCTAACCGGGCGCGGCCGAGCAAGGCGAACAGTGTGCAGAAACATTCCACGTGCGCCGCGGAATTTGTCGAGGGTGTGTACGGGTGGGTGCACGAGGGAACACGCACATACACACTCGTGCGCGCCAGACAGACACACACATACAGATGGCGTTTTCGCGCACCTGGACGCGTGCCCGCGGCAACAGCGTGGCGGCAGAGTTTTGATGCTGCTGTCAGGCGACAATACGGAGGGATCCAGCAGCGACAACAGCCCAGCGGCCAAACAAAGCCCACGCCGCCGGCGACAACAAAGCCTGCGGTGGTAACCGGAGCCGCCGGATCGGCGACAGATGCATTCGGAGGCACCAGGTGTGCCGTCATCATCAGGCGAGAGGGCCCGGCGGTCGAACCTCCGGCGGCCGCCGCCTCTGCCAGCCGCCGCACTGGCACTGGCCCAGAGGTTTGATGGGTGACTCTGCCGCCTCGGGCGGTGGGGGTTGTACGCGGGGGGGGGGGAGGGGGTGAGGAGAGACAGAGCGGCTGCCAGACCGTCAGAGCCGCCGCCAAAAAGCGGCGGCCTCCAAAGTCTGCACCCACCTGCGGGAGCTGTTTGAAAGGTACTGAGTCCTCAGCAGGGGCTCTGACCCGGCTGTCAGACAATGTGCGTGGAAGAAGCTAGCCGTGGAGAAGACATGACTGCGTGATGTTTGCCTGAGTCATGTACAACGTCTCTTCGGTGAATTGGCTGGAGAATGCGTGCCCGCCCGCCCTCGGCTCTCTTGAAGGTCTGACACCAGTGTTTATCAGTTCGGTTAACATGTGAGTCACCTCTACGCCTCTGCCAAGTCTAAGAGTGGCATGGCACTTTTAGATCCGGCTGGAAGTGACATGACATTGTCAGACTCTGACTGCGATGTGGCCCAACTCTGTCAACCCTGACTGTGATGTGGCCCAACTCTGTCATGTTAGCAATCGGAAATAGGCCGGGTCCTTACGTCAGCTGACAAACATGTCCACTGGTTCAGACTGGCACACGTCTCGGCGGTTTCCCCACCGAACAAAAATAATCAAGCTGAATGCACCAGCCTGCAACCGACCTCAGCATTTCCATCAGACTATGCCTTGAGTTTCGACTACAGCAGAGTAGTATGAGCAGTTCTCCGTCAGTCACTGGCGGTTGCCAGCATATCCGTGATGGAATGTGTGGTGACATTTCTGACTTGGAGGCCGGGATTGAGGTGCCCGAGGTATTTGGGCTGCTGGGGTCAGTCCCCTGGAGCAGTGACGTTCGTCTCCGAGGTTGGCCTGCGTGACCTGGCACGTGCCGCCCCCCCCACCCCAGTCGGCGACGACGGGGACGACGATTAAGCGCGACGACAGCTGGCAGGTGACTATCGGTCTAGTTTCCGCGCATCCTGCCCAGAAATCGCCACCGCTGGAGACAGCATGTTCAGGAACGTGACGCGCCCAAAATACCCACAGAATCCGGCCACTGTCACTAGACAGATTTTTCAACAGGTCAGAAATAAAATATTGATATGTAACGGCTACAGATTTCCCTTTTTGCCATCCCAATAGTCAAATACAACTCAGAACCATGTGTGCTTTAAGAGAAATAAACCGTTTTAACGTTTCATTTTCGCCGTGAGAGAGTTTCAAGGAGCAGGAACAGAACAGGCCAATTTTGAAGCGGGTAGATCGAAATCAAATATACCGCACATGAATAACAATGGCGTTTCAATTTACCCTCAGATAGTAAGCCAGTCACGGTCTGAAGAACTGCTAGCGCCGAACAGGGCGTCAGAATCTGACTAAGGCCCTACCGGTCCAATCTAGGGTCATTAATATGCCATTACCTGGGCCGCTTACCATCGATCAAATCTCACAAGCGTGGGTACGCACGTGACTCGTTCTACCTGCGCCCCTCGACAAGGTCGGTACCGGCACACAAAAACCCGCACATAGCGCACCGGTTGACGTTCCCAGGACAGTTACAGATGCTGATTGGTCAAATGTGAACATTTTAATATTTTTCGTCGGGTCCCTTTCACATCTTAGTTTAGTGGTCCGCTCCTCTTTATTTCTCCGGAGAAATATGGCAAACTAATTAAGCAATTAACAAAATACGTACTTGTTTCTGTTTGAAATTATGTTCTCAACCAGCGATGAAATGTTTACCTTTGAAAGCACACATTTATAGATAGCTAGCTGACTTCCCTCCATCCCCTGAAAATTTCCTATTGGGTAAACAATAGCCAAAAGGATTCGACGACAAGCCAATTTAGTGGCCACTTCCCCCGCTTCCTGTCAGAAGCCTGTCTCTGAACCAGCCAAACAGCCACTCCACCATTAGGGGGCGTCCTGGCCTGGGAAATCGCCTCACTGCCACCTAAAACGGCCAACCAGGAGCGCTTCTAAACTGCTGTCTTCGCTTCATGGCCACCGCCAGCTCCCAGACATCTTCCAATTACGCCAACAGTGGCTATTGAGCCCAAGAAGCCAGCGTTCTGGCTCTTTTCTGTCGCAGCGCGGCGATACAATTTAAGGTTTGGCGGTTACCAGAGATTCAGCAGGCGCTTTACTGCAGACCCGACAGCTGTCCACCGCGAAACCCCGCAGGGCAGGGTGACCACTGACCACCGGTTGTTATTTGCGCTGAAGACCCTGCTCTGCTTTTGATAATGAGTATAGGAGCTTGAGACGCAAATCGGAGTTGTAGTTGAAAGGCCAGATTTGAAGGGCAGCTGTAGTTACACCATGAGTTTCAGGACGGTGTATTGAGGGAGTGTGATGTGGCATGTAATGCCTGTGATTTATGGGAAAGTTTCCATGTGATTGGTGCATACCAGTGACGAATCAAGGAGTTCACTGCGGGGGTTCGGGGGCTCGAGCCTCCCTCGCCATTGCCTCGGATCAGCCTCCGCCTATACATTTATTATATGCACTCTGGCATTTTGGAGGGGGGCTTGAGGCCCCTTTGTATCCACTACTGTTGCATACATAATTGTTATTGAGGAAAAGTTGGGAAGTCCAGCGTCCTTTGAATATTTGGACAAAAAGGACAAAGCAAGAAAACCAAAAATCCAGCTGTACGAATACGTGATAATCGCAAGACCAACCAGCTTATCGACAGAAAACACAAGCACTTATGTACTTTCCGACCTCCCCGGTTTTAACGGCAGGAAATATCCTGGCTTTGTCTTGACCCGAGATCTCATTTTTAATGTGAAAATACCCGCTTTCGTTTATTTACAGACATTTCATTTGAATACATCAGTTCTTCATCCTTTTCGCTGCCGTTTATTTACACATAACAATTCCAGGAATCATCACCGCGCGAAGTTTGCCGAGAGTTGTGAGCCACCAGCTCTCCTGTGAATTCCCAGTTCATGCGTCGGTGAGGTCAGGTAAACAACCCTCTCACCGAGTGCCACCGTGCCGGGGGGCGGCAGGTCACAGATAAATGGCCTCCTGCCATCTGATAAGGCCGCGACAGCTGACCGCTCGGCGGGGAGCGTTGGATAAGCAGGCACTGAGCCGGCTCGCCTCGACGTCACAATACGGCCATACAACAGCGGGACCGATGCTGGTTATTCCGCAGCGAGCCTCGGGTTCCGATGGCAGTGAGGAAACTGCTGGTAAGCGGGGACGTAATAGTACGGGGAATATTCAGGTTGTTACGTTAAATTTGAGTCAAAACACCTGCTATGCACCTAATGTACAGACAACATTTAATACGCAGATTTAAGGAATGAATACACTAACAATTTATTCCCTTTCTAGTCCTCTAGTTATGCTTCATAATTTTACCTTTTTTAAGTGCTTCCAAAGAATTCCGTGGCAGCAGTTTTCACTGCCAATTTTAAAAAGTACGCAGACAAATATAGTTAGCATACTCATCCGTTTTAGACAGGATGGCGAAGCGTTCATTCCATCACCACGCTCCAACCCGCAGGGGAGACAAATGGCCCGACGCTCGTTGTGGAAACCATGTTCTCTGTACAAACTGAATAAATTGACAATTCCGGAGTCGTGATGCAACGTCGTCTTACGCAGCTCATGAATAATCGGCCACTTAACTTCTGACTTCAATTTGGAAAGCGTACATGCGCTCACAGCGTGGCTTCGACCAGACGATCTCCAGAGGCGGAAGAAGCTGCGTTTCTCTTGCATCATTGCCTCCTCGTCAGCGCCTCAGCGGTGCTTAATCAGCACTTCATCAGCACGCTGAGCTGGCCATGTTCCCCGCCGCGCACAGTCGGCCATTAACCGAGATATCTGCCCCATCATCTCTGAAAAGCATGCAGTAAGTGGACGTTGCCACCGGCACTGAAACTCGGAGGACCACCAGCGAAAGCACGACGAACATGTTTCATCTCTTCCTGACACCTCATTCTGATGGAGCAGTGGTGGCCCATGGGTCGTAAAACAGAGCGAAGGACTAAGATCTGGACTTCGCAAAGAAGGAGGCCCAGGAAAGTACCTGACGCATTAGGTTTGTACTCTTGTGGTGTCCCTTACACCGAGTCTTTTCTGACGTCATGTGTTTGCTGTTGGCGCTATATATTTATGCGGAAAGTCGCAACCACTTGTGTACACATGTGGTAATCGACTAGCCTGTGTTCCCGTTATTAAGGTTCCAGGATCGCTGATACATAAACCTCTTGCCCGATAATTCCTGGACATTGCACGGTCCTGACACAGGCCAGGCGTGCAGATGCCTCTACACCCAGTCAACCACGTGATGTCATGTTTCCGGCAGCGCTCCATCCTGAAGATCGCTGGAATATCTTCGTAGTGCGCCCTACAACCCTGACGGAATGTGCTTGATCTTTACCAATTAGATACTGGTCGCACCAATACTAGACAGAGGTATCACACGCCTTCCTACGCTTTGGTGCCCCGACTGGCCTCGTAAAAATTCCACTGTCCCAGGGCCGCCATTGCTGTTCAGGGGGACAAAACAGGCTCTGTCGTCGCGGCTTTCACGCGAGGCGCCAGGCCGTCCCCTCCTGGCATGTGGTGGTGCTGCTTTGAGGATACACCGCCGGGAAGGTCCTGGAATGCATTAGTGGGCATTTGGCATCCCGCAGGTTTCCTTCCCTCCTTTCTACTGTGCGACCCATATGCATGATTCATTTAGAAGAGACAAAACAACACAACACCTAGAAGAATACAAAGCGCTGCTAGGATAGACCACAACTATAAAAACCACGATGAACGACGTCGTAAGTGTCGGCTAGATTTCGCCAAACCTGAGCCAGCGTCTGCCTCGGATTTTTCTCCAAACTCGCCAGCTTCGCTGGCTTCTGGATTGAACGGTCGGCTCTAAAGCTTCAACACCCGGCGCGGGATTGACTGGATCGACGGCTGGCTCGATAGATCGCTGCTGGATAGCCCGCCAATTCATCGATGGAGACCAGATAGAGCATCAGTCCCATCTCCCAGTGCGGCTGGGCGACGCCAATTAACCCTTTACCGCAGCGCCGCCGCCGCCACCGCACGAACCCTCGCGACGTTTTTCCGACAACAAGCCGGTCCGCCCGGCCGCCCTCAGCGACTGGGGCGTGCTGAAAAGAAGCGCCCCCAGATCGACCCATCGCTGGAATGCGCCGCCGCCGGCAATGCCTCGGCACCTCCATCACGGATATGGGTGGAAGCGGGTGCGTGCGCGCGCGCGAGGGCGCAGGATTGCGTTTTTAGGAGAGTTGCGCAAGTCCCGAGCAGGTTATTGACCCTTAGATATTACTTGCCTCTATTATCTGCATAAGGAGAAGAAAAATTAATTTTCTTATCTTGCTAGGTGCGCCAAGTATTATAATAAGAACTTAACAGTTACAAATACAGCTAAAGAAAACTGCAGCATGGGGTGCAAGCAACAACATCTCTATCGCATTTCATAATGTTTGGATCCACCATACAGTCAGAACTTTTTGTGTGTAAACTGGGAACCATTTTTAATTCAAAAATCCTTCCGATTTTATTCCTGTGGGGATCTTGTGCAAAGTAGAAATCAAACTGCCCGCTCAGGAAGACAAGAATGCCCTTTTACCTGTTAAGAGATGGCCCATGCAACATTTCACCTGTCCTTTAACCTCTTTGTTCTCCATAATTTTTTTTAAAACATAATATTCAATTTCTAGAATGGCAACCCAGTCATAGATGGGTCCAGGGGGCAAGGGGAACTCGTCCCTCCTCAATCGGCCTTCAGCTCCCCTAAAATGGTCACGGCGCCCGTCCCTCCACCCTGAAAAGACGCTTCCCCCTCCCCCCATGATAGTTTTTGCTGCCCGAAAGTGGCGCCCCTGGTCCGGATGGCACCCCCTCCTCGGATCGGAAATCCTGGATCTGCCTATGACCCCAGCCGTGACAACAGGATTGAAGAGCACCAATACAGCATCTCCCAATGCGCTAGAGCAAATAAGCCGGTCCCACTGACTGTGCGTGAGGGCACTTGAGCTCATTACGGGCAAGCCCGCGTGCGTGCAGGCACAACGGCCGCCGAGACACGCATGGCTATATGTGTTGTTGTCGAAGCTGTTGTTTTTGCTTCTGCTAATGCTGCTGACAATGGCGATTATGTGGCGTCATTGACTTTGATGGGTTTCATGCAGCTGCCGACCTGTTTTTAGTTTGTCTTCATTCGTTATCCCAGGTGCTAGGGAAACCTGTACGCCAAGAACTTCCCATAAACTTTTGAAAGCAAAATTTAAAGAAGCGATGCGTTGGTAGACGTTTGACGCTACAAGTATCGCGTAATTTGGTCTACCAAACTTCAAAAATATGATTTTGTGTCGCTGCTAGCCCTCCCCTCCAAAAGTTGTTTTAACGCACTTTCATTACCACCCAGATGCCTACACTGTTCTGTTCCAATACCTGATTATCAGAAATAATGTCCAATGTCCTCCAGGGCTAAGATACGGCCTCCATTGCTGCATCCATCTTCCATAAGCCAGTTGCCACCCGAGATCCAGTTTCGTTTACATTTAGCGCGCTGAAGTCCCCTGAGAGCCCAGTTGAAACCTTTGCGGTATCGCATCGAAGTCTGCTAGATCACATCAAGCACTTTGCTTGAAACTGCACTTATCTGAGGGCTTAGGAACGTCTCAGTTTCAGCAGTAAGCCCCAAGGCACATCCAGATGGTTCTATCTTCTGATGTCGCGTATGATTCACCGTGGTGCTGTTGCTGACCCCGCGGGCTTACCTGAAACAAAATCGAAGAAACGCGTTAGCGATCGGGCGACGGGGTGAATCTCTGCAAGTACTTCAACAAGACGTGATGAAACATAGCTTCAAGTACGATATGAGCCGCTTTAAACATGATGGAACATTTTGTCAGGTACGAATTTAAGACACTGTGCTAATTTTCATAATATTATGTTTATTAGCCCGCGCCCCGGTGGGCCTCCGAGCCACCTTCGCCCTGGTGGGGGTGTTTGGAACACCCCCCTCGAACTCAGCTCCTATGCGGGATAGCGAAAACACGCGAAAACTGGTGGATAGCTCATAAGCATTCACGAAGAAACTATATCCAGTCACTTTTTGGCTCAGGTCAATATTGAGGTCATTACAGGTCAAAGAAGTTGACATTTTGAGAACAGTTTTGGGCTCTAGCATCTGACAGAAATGAGTTGGAATCATTTTGTCGACACCATTTGCTTCCTCTCGTCACGGCAACTCGAATGAGGTATAATATGACCATACTAGGTCAAATTAAAAAAATGGCCTGACCTCAGGTCAGGGGTCAAGGTCACTTTTTGGCCTAGCATAGTCAATATGCATATCAATCGACCTGCAATAGCAATCCAAACACAATGGTATCAAAATAAAAGCTGTATCATCATTTCATGCAAAAGTATTAACCTAAGTCTGAAAACTGCTTAACCCTATTTCCGGCGGGGGGGCTAATATTGCCCCCTTCGGTTTTCGAGAATATCTCCGAAACGGCTTGCGATAGAACTTTGAAACTTCCTGACTTTTCCTAAAACTAGTACAGGCGGTTTTCTGAAATTTTCAAGATTATACATTTACGGGGGGAGCTATGGCTGGGTTTTTGGGGAGGTTCTATCCACAAACCAAGTATTATCGTATGCGATGGGTTTTTGTAAAGGAAGCCGTCTCTGCTGATCCTGATACCAGTTTATGGTTTTATTATATTTTTTATGTGAGATGATGTGCATTATTGTCACTATTTGTATTCATAGGGGCGGTTACAGGTTGAAATGGGGGAATGTTTCGAGGACTAAACGTTAGTAGTGAGAAGACTGCTTACGCCGTGCGGGCGAATACATTGGGTATCGAAATTCAAATAGTTTACCCATTCTGATTACCGGGCGTGTGTCACTCAATTTTCAAATGTATATTCCCAGCCGTATCGCGCGACTCATATCGTTGTATATTGAAAATGTGTTTCATCACCCCCCCGACGGTCTTGTCCGCCTATGTCACCCCTTTCCAGGCTGCCATGGGGGGTAAATTATCAAATTAATTTCACTGTCGGGACTTATACTCTGCATACCATTCTATTGTTGGTTGTTTTTACTTTTACCTTACTGCATCGCCCTGATGAGTTTTTCCTTTTTTATTTATTTATGTGTAGATGCCACGTATATGCGGCTTCTATCCGCGTACAAAACTTTTTAGGTTGTTATATTTCCCTATAGTCTGGTCCTGAACTGCCATTGATTTCGAATTTTGCGTAACTCAGTTTGAAATTTTGGGTATTATTTGTAAATCTGAACTGTTTTGTGAAAATCGTCGACAGAGACAGGGTTATGGAAAATCTAAAAATACACAAAATTGTATATTTTGACACCTTCCCCTAAAATAATTTTGAATTTTTTTTTCAAATAAGTTTGGGGGAATCTTGGCACTTTGAATTTTCAAATCGGCCGGTTAGATTACATCTTGGGGCCATTTGCCCCCTCCAATGCGCCCAAATGGTTAAATAGCTCCAGATGACTTCTCATAGGTCACAGGTTAAAAATTGCAACATGAACCGGGAAAGGGGCCCAGGATACTACGATTTGGAGAATATCAAGGTATTATCAGCCTTATCTACACAAATACAGCCCAATTTCTGTTTTTCCCATGCATTTCCAAAGGAGAGGTCATGGTCCGTAGTTGACCTTATGTCATCGATATGAAAAATCCCGGCACACATTTTGTAGAACTCGGTGGGGCAATTATGTGTTATAAGTTTCAATTCGATAGATTTACGCATTTCTTACTTATGCCACCTTAAACATTTTTTTAGGCGAGGTCACTTGACCTGCACTGGTGACCTGACCTGAGATGACCCAAACTTAAAATTTTGGGGGAAGTTGTGGAATCGATCAAGGATAAGGTGTGTCACGTACAGCGGCGCTTCGCGCCGCCGTTTTTTCGTGCTGCCGGAAAAACCCGAGGGGTGTTCAAACACCCCCACCGGGGCGAGGGTTAATATACGGTATTTTATCTGAGGGGCCATTTACATGAATCCTATGAACCGCAGGCGGATCCAGGATTTCCGACCGGGGGGGCACATGGTTGGGGGGGCAGTCCATACCAGAGGGCACTACTTTTTCGAGAAAACACTGATCCGGTGGGCGACAAATCCTAACGCGGGGGCACAAATACTCGCATCCTGGATGGAGGGATATGTTAGGGGCATCGACCTCTTCCTCTGTCTCCCCCTTCCTCCACCTTGCCCCCTGATCAGCCTCGGATGGGTGACGCAGCCTTTTATGATGATTGACGGCAACATATACAAGAAAATTCTAGCATAGATGATGTGGCATTTCTCTTCACTTCTGCCCTCTCAGCCGGGGACTTTAACGCTGGCCCCACGGGGCCATCGATGCCCCCTAAGGGTTTTTTTCGGGATAGCAGAAAAACGACGAAACGCAGCGCCGCGGTTAAGGCCTCTATCTCTCCCCCATCATTTTCCCACCATCCCTGAATTTTTTCCCCGGGTCACCCAAGGTCAGGTCACCAGGCGAGGTCAACCAAGGTCACCTCACTTTAACTTTTGAGCTCTATAAGAGCTACATTTCGTAGTCGATCAATTTGAAACTTCCTACACTTCATGGCCCTTCCAGAGTCTACAAAGTTTATATCCGGGATTTTTAGATTTCGTGACCTGAAGTCAGGTCACGAGGTGGCCTCTCAACTTGAAAAAGCATGGGGAAAAGCTGTCTTATGATCTAAAAGTCACAAAAACGATTGCAAATGCTCAGCTTGCTCAGAAAAGCGTTCTTGGACAGCCCTTAACGGATCCCAAGGGCCATATTTAAAAAATAAATAAAAATATTTCCCTTTTGACTTCTCCAAGGTCATCCAAGGTCACCAGGGGTCAAAAACAGTATTTTTGACAATAACTTTTGACCTAATTGAGCTAGAGCGCTGAATCAAACATCATCGTGATGTCTCGTCACTGGCTTTCATTTGATATACGGCAAGGTCACTTTTTCACCTTTAATGACCTCAGGTCAAATTTGACCTCACGAGGTGACCTCTGGAGGTCAAACCACTGGCGGGAGGTCATCACGTTTCACATAGCGAAAAAGGTCTGCCCATTTTCTACCAAATGAACTTTATCAGATCTCAATAGCGCTAATGGCATAAGAGTTATGCCCAGTTTTCTTAAGCACTGCGTATTTGAGTGAAAATAGCCTATCGTGACCTAACTTGACCTCTGGAGGTCAAACTATTGACCTGAGCGCTTAAACATGCTAGGTAATTTCTTACTTAATTCACGCGAGCCTTCTATTGCACTTCGCAGATTTTCGCTAACCCCCATATTTTCGGAGTTAGAGAGGGGGCCATAGATGGCCCCCCGTGGGGCGAAGGTGGCGCTGGACCCCCGGTGGGGCGCGGGTTAATATATTGCAAGTTTCCTAGACATGCCAATACCCGAGGAGTTCAGCCTCTGCAGTTTGGTATATTCACCCTCTGGGTTCCGACATTAGAGTAATGCGATGCGTGCGCCGAGCCCGCTTGCAATATGCTGAACGCTGCAACAGTTCCTTGTCACGTCCCCTGACAGACGGGTGATATGAAACGAGCATATGTAGGTCGACGTCGTGCAAGATACAGGCCACTGCCCCACATTCCATTCAATTTATACGCACCATAATTTGATCCGTTTATCATCTTCATCTTGTGCTGAACCAATTCAGGAGCGCAGCTGAATATTCCATTCCGTCCCCGGGCTCCATTACGATTTTACATTATTTTTACAGTTTCTAAATAGCTCAGTCTACACATAAAATTCTGCTAGAGCTCAGATGGCTCCACATCCCACGTTTCTGTGACGCTCTTTGCTCCACCCCGGACTCTAAGGCCTTCCCCCCACACTTTATTGGCTGGCGAGAGCGGGCATATTGCCGTCGAGAGGGCTTACTTGGACCAAGAGAGGAGCCTCGAGAGGCTGGGGATTCTCGCCTGAAAGACAGATCAGAACTTGGAGATGACATTGGGTCCCAATGGGGTTTGGCTTCGTTGTCCTGGAATATTCGGCTAAATATCCAATAGGAAACTAAACCGTGAGATATGCTCGCAGCGAACTGCAATATACCGACTCGTAAGCAGCCAGACCGGCAAGACCCCACTGCACAGACGGCGGGTCGGAAAGGCCAACTATTGATCGCCGGAGATCGATGATACATAAGTTGAATGAGGGCAGACGATAACGATAATAATTTAGCCCAGATGGCGTTCGGTTTGAGATCCCCGACTATCACCTATCTGTGTCAGTTCGTGCGTTCCATCCCACCGTACCGTCCTGGCGGTCGGAGTCATCCGACCGTCACCAAACCCACTTAACAAAGCCACACGTTTCAGAGCCCAGAATTCATTACTCGACCTGATGCTATCACAGTCATGCAACCCAGAAACAACGATGAACAAACGCTTTAAACTAGGGGCAGATGCAGGAGGCGAATCCGACCACGCCCTCCTCCGACGGAGGCAAAATTCACCCCTTTGTAGTCGATTTGGCATATTTTCGTTATTTAAAAAACACACAGCACTAACAGCAATTTTGCCGCGGTTGGCCTTACCCAAACATGTAACCCAGGCCCGCCCCTGATCTAAACCGGTAAAGGCATTATGACTGCACCAGACCACCAGAACACTTCCATGGCGGCCATGAGAGGTCGCAAAATCTGCCAACTCGCCAACAATGTCGGCCGCAGAAATAGATCAAGCTAGTGAAAAAGTAGGCATGGGTGTGCTCCACTCACCTTGGGAAGTTCACGCTCAGTCTACCAATATGTTCTTTCTGGATACAAGAAGATATGGGCTTCCAGAAAATAGTCCACTTTTGGTGCTATAACTCCATATTTTTGGCGGCGTCTACACAGTATGAAACTCCATCGGCGAACCTTCATTACTTTTTCCGACGTCTAGCAGCCGAACGGCAGATGCACCCTAGCCCCAGGGATCTGGGTGGATGCCGGCACATCGATCCATGCCTTGGCCCACCTCGCGGCCCATCTTTGCACACATGGCTGGTTACAGGCCGGCGCTGGTACTTGTCTCGCAGCGTGAGAGATCCCCTGGACCGCAGAAGGGCTAGACGGGAGGTGGTCGTCGCAATTTGCTCGCGTTTGTACCATGGAGCTTGCCGAAACGTACAAACTGTGCTTTTTCATTAAGAAGTTTGCATGCAGCTCAAACTCGAGCACCGCTAACAACGTAGCTTGTGTTTTAAATCTACGAGCGCGGACTGTTTGCAATCAACTAAAGCCTGAACTCAATGCAACTGGAATTACTTTTCGCTTGAGGGGAATGGGAAACTGACAGGAAAGCCTGCTCCAGTCGAACACTGCAGCAAACCGAACCGGAGCAGTGATTGCACAGAGCGGCTGACATCACAGCATTGTTGGCGATCCGTCATGTCAGATCCAGCAAACGCATCAGGCCGCGCGCAGACGCGCACGTGGCCTGCATTCCTGCTTTGAAGGCACTCCAATCTCTGGAGAGGGCCTTCTTCCGCGTCCCGGTTCTTCAACAGTCGGCGGCGGTTATAGGAAGCGGCCTCATTACGGACTCCCGCAGCTCTCCTCTCCTGTCGCACGGCCGCCTTTGATTCCAGAAACCACCTGCTATCTTGTAAAGCATCTCAGAACAAAGCTTTGGCATTTGTCAGCTGTACAACTTTCCTGTTGGCACGGACACGCTTACTTAAAATGGATGCCGTTTTAATAGCGTGTTTTTAAAATGGATGCCAATGTTTTTTTGTGGGCGTGTTCCTGTAGTAGAGCGGACGACGCTGCCGGATCCTCTGACGTCGGCGAATTACGACACGATACTTGCAGGTAATGATGTCACCAGGTGTTCAAATAAGGAGACAATAACTGCGCACGTTGATCGTGTGCCTGCGACTCGAACGGTAGGATATTTCCTGTTTGCAAAATGGTGCAGAGGCTCAATCCAAGAGGGTGCTACCAGGTTTACGGGCCGCCGACGTCGTGTGTGCTCTCAATGGAACAGTTTTCAAGGACACGCACCGATTCATCCAATTGTGTGGCGAATAGAGGACGCAACGCGCCCGGAGCCCCCACCGGAAATGTAGGTTTTAATTGAGAATCATCAGTTTGCGCTGTACCAGACCGGACAAGCCCGGTTTCTTGAAGGCATGCAAACTCGTTTTTCACTCAGCTGCAGGGCGAATGCGTGCTCCCTGGTCGCCCGGTCCATGTATGAGTGCACGTTGCAGAGGGCCGCTACTGGCGTGTCCTTGAGTTACCGTTACTCCACGGCGGCGACCGTGCATGTAAATCCTCCCACATGGCCCCGGCGTGGTCACATGGGCTTAGGCTGCCGATGTGGCCTCGAAATGGGAGGCCATCGCCCAGAGGCGAGGACTTCTTAAAATGAGTGGGGGGGTGCCTACATTCGAAACAACGTCAATAACCACCAAACGTTGATAGATTTCGGAGTGCTGAGGCGAGGCGCATAATTACAAGTTGACAAGATGTTTAATGGCCTGCCTTCTCGAATCCTGGATGTGAAATGGATCTGATACACTGGTATTATACATTCGGTGCACAGCACTTCTTCAGAATCAGTATATTACCAAAGGTAAAATGACAAATTCTGGGTCATAGTGTAGCAGGACCCATTTCGAAGTCAATTTAATAATTCGAGTTCTATTGTAATAATTCGAAAATTTGTGATTGTATGTTTATTCTGATAAATGCCTATACCCTAATATATAATACTAGTGTATTATATCTAATTTTCATCCAGGAGTCGAGGAGGCAGGCCATTCGACGTCTTGTCAATAACCACCATAATAAAATGGATAATATATTATCAGCCCCGTTCTAGCTTTGCCTCAGTCCTTATTGGACTGCATCAAGCCAATTTGAAGTCCTTAACATGAAGACTAGCTAAATTTGATATTATTTTTTTACACTAACTCGACGTTTCTTTAACGGTGCCCGCGCACCCCCAAAAGAGATATAAATTCACACATCTGCCATCATACAATCCTAGTATTTCAAGATCCTACATGATTTGCAGATTCTGTTGAATACACTGGGGTTGAATTTAATCAGCAGCGCACATGAGTGGAACTTTCCCTATGTGTGCATTTCCACAGGTATGAACGTACATGCATACGTACTTGCAGTGGTTAATGTAGGTACATTATACATACCTACGACAATGTATGCATGTACCTACATGTTTATAGCGATGTATGCACATACTTGTAGCGGTCCTCCAGTAACAGCGGGACTTTTTTTAAAAACATAGGTCAAATACGTCATTATTAAGATGTGCCTGAATTTAAAAAGCATGCTCCGCGCTTGGGCCCAGTTGACCTTAATTCGAGTTCGAGCCACATAAAAGTGCATAACACTGGCTTTCGATGCCCATGTCTGCAATGTAGGTAATACTAGAGTAAATATAGTGCTGTTAAACGTGTTTTGATGCCATGAAACATCCTCACCTCAGGCAGACAAAGCGAAAAATGGTCCCAGGCACTGCTACTATCAGAAACAAAATAGCAACTCAGTGAATAGCTCATTTACAGTTGTAGAGGGACCTTGAGTTGGCTTTCCCCTCTGATGACCCAACCCTTCCTATCAGCCTAAGCCGGTGATGGCTATAAGTTAGCACCAACAGGCTCTCAAAACCAGACGCAATATGGCCGTTTTCGTATTCCCCGAGGCCAGACAGGCACGCACCATCGACCGCGCCCGAGCGGACGCCCAGGCTCCCCGACCGGATCCGCCAATCCCACACGCCTCCTATTCATCCTCCCTGCCCGCGCGCGGCGGCACGCGCTCGTCTGGTCATCCACGCGTACGCCCGTAGTCACCGCGCAAGCCACATAGGACACAAAGCAGCGCATCTTTTGGCGGGAGCCGAACCGGAAACATCTGGCTTAATCCACTTTCGAAGAGCTCTTGTACGAAGCCCGCTTTCTTTTCCGCTAATGAAAGCCTAATAAAAAGTACACATTCCGAACTTCAATCGGGCCCATTTCAGAATGTGCATGTACACACATGTCCAAACACAATGCAAACATAATTGCCGGGTTTTATCTCCAAGTTCTCTTTGAGCAGAGGAAGGCTGCCAACACTTCCGCCGGGCAGACGAGGTTTGGAGGCTGTTCGAACGTCCAGGCTGGTGCTGGCGATGTTTGACATCGCGGATTTATGGCGTTTGGTTTGGCGTGACTCGCGAACGCCGCGGCGGGAGTTCGGAACAGATGGGCTGAATCGCCAGTCAACAGAAAGCAGCGAAAAGCTTCTAGTGTAGGCCTCCGCTTGTGACAGCCTGCTATACAATTTGGGGATAAGAACTATCCTTGCCGATTTCGTTCAGTGGGCCTCGACCTGATTTACTACAAAGCATCACGCGAAACGTTTCGAGCACCATTTGAGCAGGGCAATGAGTAGTTCGAGTTGCACATCATAATCTTATAGCAACTAACTTGCTGTTTTTATGATCATTGTCCCCGCTGGTAAACATTAACCTCTCGTTAAATAGCCACGTGGTGTAATCATTCACACAGCGGCAATTAAGGCGACGGCTTGCCTGCATTGCGGTCCAATTTCACCCACGTCCATGGGCCCATCTGCCTTGCAAACAGGCCATGGGGACAGCTGGACAAAGGTCGGCCCATCAGCTGGACAAAGGTGGGCCGTTTCGGCTCGACAGCTACACAATGCCGCCTGACCAACGGCGGTGTTACACCGTCCGCGCAGAGAAAAGGGCTTGGTCTCGTCAACAAGAAGACAGAGAACGATGAGAGTCAACAAGGACGTTGAGGAACAAGAGCGCGCGGTCATCAGCAGGGCAGATGTGTCGGCTGACCCGGGTGCCGCCCAGACCCTCAACAGTGACAGCCGAAGGTGACAGACAAAGAATAGGCTTCCGGCAGCTCCTGACAGGTCCAAACGCCCGCCTTGTGAATCGGAGAGTTCGGCGACCCCGGCCTTGAACACAATATTCGCCATTGAGAGTTCTGCTTGTCACGGAGCGTGGAGTCTCTGAGGAGATAGCGATCCGGTTTTTTATGAGCAGGTTCCAGTATACCAGGCTAATATTTAGCTGCCATCGCATCTATATTCACAGCAGGGCAGCGGCGTGGGAAAGAGGCTGGAAGGAAGGCTGGCAGGGAGACTGGCAGGGAGACTGGCAGGGAGACTGGCACTGGGGGAGCTTTCCGTCGATGCGTTGGCAATCAGCAAGGATGGTAATATACTTTCTTATGGGATGGGAGAATGTGGACCTTGGACATTCCGAAGCATGATGTGCGGGTCTCCCATCATTCACCCCGGGGTTATTTGCTCATAACGCAGATATTTCGCCACAGAATCCGTTATCTGTCACAGCACCATCCTTCCTTTTAAACAAGCAAATATTGTTTCAGAGCAAATAGGTGAAATTTTTCAGTGCAAGTATATACCATACATTTACAGCTCTGTTTTTCCTTTACATCGCGCTTAAGACCAACATCTTGTCTTATTCCAACAAAAAGACAAACGCTTATCTTTTGTTTTTCCCGCGCCCCTAAACACTCTAAAACTCCAGCTTGAGCTTATATTTACATCGAGTTCATCAGGGTTAGATTGGACCCGGCTTTTAAAATTGCTCGTCACCCTCATCTGTAAAGTGCACTTTAAAGGCAAACTCACCGTCGTGAGGAACTCTTTTTCCCCCAGACGCAGTATCATTGCCTATAAAGCGGCTCTTTTGAGGCTTACTTCAATCGATTCAGTCTCCATTTGGCCTGGTACGAATTCCAAGTGCTGCCCAAGCGTGCGTGAGTGCGCCGACACTGGAGCGATACATATTTACCACGACCCAAAAAATGTGAACTGTAATTTCAAGTAATTCACAAGATGCAACACTAGTCAAGTTCGAAACAGTTTCTTGTCTCCGTAATATTTGTTTTAAGTCCCCACATTTGAAGCAGCCCTGGAGGCGCCTATGGCACACTACCATTTGGTCGTGAATGGCGCCGTTCTGGTTGATTACACCTCCATTACGGAGTGCCGGTCCGTCCATGGATATCGATACGGGTGGCATCTAAGACTCCGACAGAGAGTTCGAAATGGCCAATCTCGCCCCTTGAATGTCAGACCATGCGCAACCACGGCCACCAGGGGTACTAATCAGGCCGACACACCCAACGGATTGAATTCGTCAGCGAATTCAAGAAACTGCATAAGCGCATTTACCGGCCTCTAAGAGAGCACCCAGTTCAGAAAATTACTAAACGCAGGAAGCTCAGTCATGCCAATAATGTATATGTCTGGAATGACTCAATTTTTTCTTCCATTTTTGCTACATTTTTTTACTCAACAATGCCAAGCAATATTTACAACATGCTGAAACGTAACCCTCGATCAGAGGTAATGCATTCGTTTCTCTTGCATTAGAGGCATAAAAGGACCCAGGACCCTTCGATCGTCCTCCGGCGAAATATGCAGAATTCAAAAGTCGCGGTGATTTATGCGAAACATACGATTAAAAAATGCGATGACTCAAACATAGCCGTAGTTGTAAACACTTTGTGCGGAAGACAACATTGAGCCCGAATCTGATTAGGTTTTTGTTGAGAGGGAAATTTTCTGGTCAGCAACCGTTTGAAGACTAATTGACGCTCTCACTTCTTTGCCGATGGCGACGCTTGAGAAGTAGAAGAATGTTTTCCATCAACGCTGTATGTCCTCAGCTATCAGCAGGGAAATACTGTGCTCCTCTGTTCTACAGTGCTGACACAGCCTTTTTCCATTGCAAAATTCGACCTCAACACCCCCTCGACGTTGATCGAGAACCCAGCAGTGCCCTTGTTTGGCTATGCTTGCTCTGGTTCCTGACTGGTTTGTGCCTAATCCCCCGGCCACGATCAGGACTGCAGGATGGCTTACATCCACTTAAAAATGTCCACGGCAGACTTCAAAACTAATTTCAAAGTCTAAAACCGACGACAGGTGTGACGCAAGCGAAGGGCCCGCTGCCGACGTGACATGACTCACACATCGCATGCTCTCTTATGGAAGTGTTGTTCTTCAACCTAGTAACCTTCCCAGAGGTCTAACTCGCAAAACAAGCCCTCTTGCCTACCGGCAAAAGCGCGCCTACGGTCAAAAAGCGTGGTGAAGTCACCACACGATAACATCTGAGTGTCTGTCGTCACGTCTTGTCGTTTGTTTGCCAGCAGCCGCATCTTGCGCGGTGAGGCCTCAGTGTTTACCGACCGGCCTCTCCCTCACCTGCGCATCTGAGGCACTAAGGCAGTTGTGGCACGCACACCGGGGAGCGGGCGTGACCGGTGACGTCACAGCGCCGCCACGCCCAGGCAGGGAGGCAGGAGGCAGCAGCAGGTCCAATCAGCCCAGCGCCGGCATCAGCGCTCCGCTGTTTTCAAAATACGGTCATAAATTAGCTTGACGTCAACGCGAGCCGGAAGAGGGCGGCCGAACCCTGCTGTCGTTCGTAAATCCTCAGAATTCTGGGCGACGGAGGGAAACACACAACATCGATAGATCGCACCCGCATCGCGGTAAAATGTTTCTGTGCGTGCGGCAGTCGCCACAGGCTGTGGCGTCGCGCTGCTGGCGATGGCTGCGTAAGCGGCTCAGGCGTCGCACCTTATCTCACAGGCGGCGCATCTGCCGGATTAATGGGGCGCCGTATCAATAGCGATGGCGGTTGGAGCGAATGAAGCCGCCAGGATGTTCTCACAATTGCCGCAACCCATCGTCTGACAGCCTAGCACCTGATGCTGCACCGAAGGAAACGAATCGGTGCTGTCGAATGGCGTCAATGGCCATCTATATCCTTTCGCTCTTTCTGAGCTCGACGCCAAAGACGTCCCTCGCGTGGCTGAATAGATGAGGATGCTTCTCGCGGATCATTTTCACTTGATGTTCGTGCTCGTAACCGGGCGAGAATGTCAGTAGCTTAGCGTCGCGCTGGCTCAAGACGTGTGCCAGCGAAAATCGGCAGCGCGAAGGAGCAGGTAGTTCACGCAAGCGGGATGAGCATTAGATTGGGTCGGCGCCATCAGTAGGAAATGACTGATGAAGCATAGTGCGTGGGAGTTAATCACGGCCAGAAAAAGATGGCGTAATCTGGCGCGGCAGCAGCGTCACGATTCAATTTCACGGTCGGGTCGACGTGCCTCCCGCGCCGGTCCGCCCCCCACGTGCCGCGGCGGACGGAGTAGAGGCTCGCTGTTGATGCCAAACTGGGTACCGAGTACGCGGACTGCCCATCAGAGGCGTCGGAACACTCCGCGTGGCGAACACACGCTCTCCCAAACACCCGTGCCATTTTTTTTAGCTGAAAAACCACTGCCTGTTGAGAAGGATAACAAAGCTTACTCTGTCCTCGTCCCTCCTCCGTTTTTTTCGACGCCGCGCCCCTGACGCCCTTCGTCGAACTCGACGACAGGTGCAGCGTGACGTCACCGCTGGCGGAGGCGACGCTGCGGGGTGCCGGCACCCCGGGCCGGAGCGGCGCGCCCGTTGGCAGGCGAATGTAGGCCGGGGCGCGGCGGAGGTGGGAGACGGGCAGACCCTCGGTGACATTTCGAGAGGTGCGGCCCGGGGGCCACCGGGTGCCATGGTCCGACCAGTGAATGACTCAGCTGCCTGCGGCGGTAGGCGCTGTTGGCAGTCGCCGAGACAGATAATTTGGGCTGTCCGTCCGGTCACGTTGACCCCCGTCTGGCACCAGGCCCGGTTTCCACATTTCACTCATTCCGAACAAGACTAAGTGACGTCTCAAAGATGGTTGGTGTTCCGTCAATGTCGCTTCACGGTTTCTTTTTCTTCCTCTTTTCGCGTCCATTTGTTCGGAATTTCGGCTAGTTTTCCATGCTTAAAATATTGCCCGCAATGGTAGGAATACTTTTTCGGATGAATAACAAACTTCATATTTGAAATTTCCAAGTTCTGGAAAATATGGCACAACAAGCAAACACACTGAGAAATACTATTACAATGCGCTCAATGCATTTCTTCATGTGGTCCTGATAATATCAGCATTAAAGAAGCTACTGGAATACCACTTACACACAATTGAATATATAAATTATAAATGCAGAACTTGCAGCAAAGAAACTTCACCCTTCTACGCCATTAGCAAACATCACACAACTTGTCATCCGCTGAACCTGGTTTCGAAATGCCGTCAGCCAGAACAGTCTGACTAAGCCAATAGAAGATGCAAAGAAAGGACTCACCGAAAGGGAGTGGACGGCTTTGTTGAAAATAAAAACGATTATTTGTGGACAAAATAGGTCTCAAAATCAGGAGCTTCATTCTGCTTCGACCCTCAACCGCTCAAAACATAAATATCGCCTATTTTCTTACTGCCATGAATTGACATAAGCATTGCACGCAATCACAAAGCTAAGCTGAGCTGTAATAAGCAGCTTTGAGGTTTTTAAGCCACACTGACTGCTGAGACCATGTGGTGTCGCCAACTCTCATCCCGTTGGAAGGGTCCTAATGGGGATTAGAAAGACCTGTGCAGAATACTCGCCGCCCGGGGATTTGAACCCGGGTCACCGTCGTAAAAATCGAGTGCTCCTCCCCCACGCCATCATATCCTCCAAGCTGGGCTGTCTGCTTGCGACATGTTACGTTGCGAAAGCAAAGCCATCTGGAATAATTTATCACACAACATGCGTTGCCCGATTTAAAGGGATCCTGACATATTTTGAATCAAAACCTATATGGCCTAGGGTGGTTTATTTCAGACCGTAAAGTGTGCGGAAATTTAATATAGATAACATTGGGTCAAATGAAATATTCCAATTGTGACTTTTTGACACACTCTACAAAACTGTTATATCAGTTCAAAACCCGTTGAAAATTGGGACAATCCCTTAAGCCGTTCCGTTTCCGTGGTAGAGGAAGCTTACTGCTGAAGTATTTAAAAAGACGAAATTTCTATATGGAAAATAATCTCGAAGTCATTCTCATCAATGGACCTCTACAAGTCAATCTGGAAGCTCAAGATAAAGCCAAACCAGTCCACACACAAAGCTATCTACTGAAATCCGTAATTCAGGCTCCATGTTTGAGCGAGTCTAGCCATCGCCACCTGTCCATGAGGTGTTCGCAGTCACGTTTCAGTGTCGTCACGAAAGGTCAAGAGCGTGATACGGAGGTGCTGATGAGATTCAGACGTGCTGAGCAGGTCTGCCTCGTCACGAATGTGTCCACCAGAGAGGTACATTCTACCCAGAGTGGCATGTTGCCATTTGGTTATAGCTGTGCCTGTAATGGTTAACAGCATATCATGATAGCGGGTACGTGAACTTGTGAAACGTTTGAAATAAGCTGGTCCTCAACTACATGCTCATTTTCGGCACTCTATGCTCACGCTTGAGGTGCACTGGTTTTTTCGTAAAACGAGAAAGGGAAAAATAATCATGGTGGTTCTGCTGAAATAAAAGCAACAGCTTTGGGGGCCTACACAACATGCTCAGCAAAACAACCATCAAGTTCATAATGCATCGCCCACTCCTTCCTTATTGGAGATAAATTGCATCACTGCTAAAAACAAATTGCATCACTCCTGGCTTAGGAAAAACTCTACTCAGTTGCCATATGACAGAATTGTCCACAAATATTTAGAGAAAACCACTCGCTCCTTGTCGCTTGATTCCAGAGCCAGGATTCCACTCGCTCCACTACTTTAGTCCGTTATTCCGCTACTTGCGGACTCTCCAAATAGTACCTAGTGGAGTAGCAGGAACGATTTCTATGACCACAAAGTAGCGGAGCAGCGGGTAGAGGACGCAATTCAACATCACTACCGCTAACCGCAGTCTGTTTAGGAGACAGTCTTCCGAAAAATTTGGATAATGGAGACCGGAACAAATGCTATCGTAATAAAACAGAAGCGAGTGGATGTTTTTGTTTCGTTACTTTGTCCGCATATCCCACAAAAAACGCGTTCATTTGTGTGGTATGCAATACACGAAAAAGCAGTGGTTTTCCTTAAAATGTATCTAAGAGTAACACCATATTTTTAGCAGCACTCTCGTCGCGCTTTAGAAACAGTAGCATATCCAGCAGCCGGTGGTGGTTCGTGGAAAGGGCCAGTGGTGGCTATTTCTGCTAGAGACTGTCTCTTATTCCTTAATATTTATCCTTGATATTTAGTACGCAGGCAAGCACCTAAAAACACGAGCCCTTCCCGAGATCAATAGGGATAAATGATGCATCAAGGATGCATTTTCTTTAACCGGACATAACATATTTTTTATCTAAGTATCTTGGTCGATTCGCAGACACAGTTCGAGCCTTGTGCGGGACCTAGCTATTTCAATTTTACAGGTTTGTGAAATCCTTCTTTTCTTCCTCCCCTTTAGCACGACACGATACATATTTCGCTCTTTTTAAACTGGCTGTGGTTCTAACTCTAAAGCGATGGTGGAATTTAACCCCTTCAACCCCAATTCAAAACGTGTATAAGCACTCTTCATCGCTCAAACTCCCAGACAACTCAGAAACGAGAAAGGCAAAAATACCCAGGAAGAGAAGGCGCCCTAGGGAGCAATCTGCACACAAAGGGGGTCTGTGACGGCCGCCTGAAAGAAGCTTAATTGGAACGACAGCTTGTCAGACGAATCAGAAACAATCTCAGTCGAGGTCACGTGACAATGTGTGAGGCCGCCGGCGTGCTGCAGCGCTCGCGAACGGTCTGACTGACCTACCGACCGGTTCGTAGGTCACGGTGCCACCACCGCCTGGGCGGGTCTACGGTGTACCCGGCGATTTGATTGCTTGAGAGGTGCATAATCAGAGTCGATTCTGTCGCGGTTTCTTTTTCCCACCACGGCGCCATCGCTGCGGTGACATTACAACACTTCTGTTATCGGCGATGGGACCGGCTGTCTTCATGTGGCCCATCCAGGAAGCGGGCAAGCGTGAGAATAGAAAGGGGTGGCTGATTTGAGGTCTGAGGCTTACAGCAACCTTTCTGCGAGCTGGTGATAGAGCGTGCGACATTTTCCATTGGTTGTACCCGCTGCTACCAGAAAGTATTTCAGTCGTGAACACTGAGCGATACACTTTCCATTCTGGGTTCACGTCTGCCTGCAAAGTTGGTGTCTTGAAATGGTTTGGTTCGAGTTTAAAATGTATATTCTATTATTTGAAAAATATCTGATGGGTGCTGCGTATTGGGACGGGCGGGGTAGAAAGCAATTATTTCCTCGAGCGCGCTATAGGTCGCCTCGTCTGGCAGAGAGGCCTCTTGTGCCATGCTGAGAAAAGGGAGATATCACCAGCTACTCTGCTCTTGTCTTAGAAACGAAAGAAACTTTTGAGCATAAAGATAGAGAGCCTGACGTCCAATTGTATTCCTCTTTGCTTCTCCATCTACGGCACAAAGTGGCCAAAGGCTCAACCCTACCCGCTGAATGAAGAATCATGTTTGCCTTCGATAAGAAATGAAATCATCCCAAAGGTTGGGCTATTCAAGTTGAAATACAAATTCTGACAAACGGAAACCGGTGCTATATGGAACGATTTAGTCTTAACTTCTCGCAACCAATCACATTAGCTGCGGTAAAGTTTGGCGGTCTCAGGGGATTCAGCTGAAGTTTTCCCACGCTCTCCATCCCTCGGGACGATAGCAAACTTGTTTCTAACCACAGTGATCCCAATGTGGACCATTCTGATCCGGAACGAGCCAATGGCGTTCCAGAGGAGACTGCAGTGTGCGCCAGGATTATGTATCAGAGTTCAATCCAATCAAATGGATTGGATTATACTTGATTTGGGTATAGTCTTGGAGCTGGGTTTGGATTGTGCTGTCCGTTTTTTTTTGCTTTTTGTTGTTGATACTAATCAAGTTGAAATGGATAATCATGGTGTATAAAAAGAGGATGGTAGAACCTTTTTATGTTGAGGATTTCGGATCAAATAGCCTAAGGGTAGCCTAAGGGCCTAAATAGCCTAAGGGCACAATAGGATCCGGGACTCAAATCTCGCACAGGACCGATCATAGATCCCTTCCAGCGATGTGAGAGTCGGTGACTCAATGTGACCAGCCTCACTCTGTCGCAACCCCAGCCAGACACACGATTGGCACAAGCTCGTGGCTAATCTGTCAGAATCATGGGTAGGGCCGCCGGGAGAGAGGTGGAATAATTCCCTTCACTGGGACAGACATAAATATCGGTCCCCATTCCTTAAAACGGAGAGATGAACAGCTTGTCGCACAGCCACCAGCACCACAAATCAGTACAATTAATGGTATCACCTCAATTTGAAAGTGACGAGTCTACATATCTACTGGGGATGCGTTGGCATAGTGGATATGAGTTGGATTTCTACGCCGCCGACCCGGCCTTATATCCAAAGCAGGAATGCTGAACATGGATTTCCTGGTCCCCAGTAAGCCTTTCCATAGAGTGTGAAATGGTGATGCTATACCTCATCAGTTGGTCTGTCGTAAAACCCCGAGGCTTCCTGACTAATCAACTCTGTCTGCGTCCCCCCAATGGTTCTACAACCTCCCTCCTACCTCTCACACCCTATATGGGTATGATTCGTTTGCCATCATCGTGCCAGTGCGTTTGGGAAAAATAAAAAACATCACACTAGTCCATAAAGCACAATTCGCATTTTTTCAATTGTCTTTTGGCATTTTCTTTGTTCTGTCCAAATTGTACCAACCAACACCCGCGATACGTCGTAGCCAATAGCTGGTCGTGTTCCCCACGTCAGCGGTGTATGCCTGTCTATCGTCAGACTGACGTGGCGCCGCCGCCGGCTGTATCTCCTGCACCGGCTTCAGCAGCTCCTCTGATAGGCGGGCTGTAATTAGTGAAGCAGCGCTGAAGCAGCGTGGAGCCAGGACGGCGCCACGACGGCGGAAGCACCCTCAGTGGCACTGCAGATCCATCGACGCGCACCATTAGTGACCAGAAATGGACAAATGGTATCGTATCCGCCTTGACAGCTTTTCGCTGTCGTCTGGCTTCCAGTGATCAACGGTGGGAAGGTCAGTGACGAAAATTCTGTTTCCCATGAGAGGTTACTTTCAGTGAGCAACGCTGCGTTGTTCAGGGCGAAAATAGTATTTTCCGGGAGGTTAGAAGACAGTTAGATACCAGCCCGGCTCTTTCGTATTCACTCAGCCATGCATAGGTAATGGATAACCGCTGCGACTTTTGGGAGAAGTGGGTCAAACGCATCTGCTTTCAGAACCCACACACGTTCCTCCGCCCAGCACGCCCGCATGGTGAGACCGAAACCGTTTGGTGATCCGTTATCAAGAAACGCCGGCGCTCCGCTTGGCTCACAACGGAAACAAGGCGACTGTGGAAAAAACGCCACTGTGTAGGTAAACGGCACGTTCAAAGGCACGCTCCAATGAAAATCCACCGTTCGGCTAAAGGGTGAAACGGCGTTTTTCACGGCGGTAGAACGCTCGCAACCGTAGCGGTTGAAAACGCAGCCGTCACAGCCTTGAACTGCACGTCCGGTACCGCACGTCCCTGGCGCACGAGCCCGCCACACGGACATGTCGCTCTGCGACACATAAAACAGCGCTGCGGGCCGTTCCCACGCCCCCCCCCAGCCCCGCCCCCCAGCTGCGTGGCCCAGCGCGGTGTGCAGCGGGGCCGGCGTGGTCTGTTTCAACGCAGGCAGCGTGGCGATAGACGGCGAGCCATACGGCGCCTCTAAGACACCAGGCGCTTTGCTGCAGGCGACACTGGCTCTCATCGCGGCGATAGTCGATTCGGCGTCTGCATCGCCCCATCGGCATACAAAGAACTGCGCTATAGCGTCGTGGTTGCAGCCGAAACGTATTTGGCGAACGATTCGTGAAGCCGCGCCTTGCGCCTGATGAGATCCCGGTGGACGGTAAATCTTATCGTAATGGGACACATGCTGTCAACGAAGATCCCATCTCGGTGGATGGAGGCTTCGAACATGTCAAGGCCCGTCAAAGTCTCTGATGAAGTGGGCAATACGTTCGGATTTATTCGCCGGAGGCGTCGCTCGCATGTCGAAATCGACGAGGCTCGAGAGGTCCAGTGTGTGCCACATGTTGGGCAGTGCTGCCATATGCTGAAGATGGCAGCATCGAATGCTGAGAGTTGAAGGGTGTCGATATGGCTGCTCACGTTCGCATTGTCCTATTTGAATATTCAAGCTCGATGTGTAGCGTCAACAGCATACATCAAACAGAAAGTTGAATCTTCATCGGTTGCCGAGACAAGTAAGACTGCTTGCACAATACGTATAAGTGAGTTGAACAATTCAGTGTGAATCTACTGCAGCTTTAACATTATCGCACTAGGTTATGTCAATCTCCACCCATATAATAGCATTATAAGACCCTAACACCACCTAGTCTTAATGCAATGCAAAACAATAAATGTGTCGTGGGCGACAAATAAACTCTCTGCATCATCTTACTCATCTCTCTGTCTCGCCTTAATGCAGGGTGCATAATATTTAAATGGTTCAGTGTTTAGCACCATGTTAACGACAATGTTAGATTTTGAGTCCACTGGGACTAAAAACTAAAAGAACTAAACGAGGCTGAAAACATCATGCCTTACAAGCAGAAGTGCGGTTGTATCGTTTTCAGTGCCCAAGTAGCCAAAGTCGTACCATTTCCGCAGCAGAACCTTCCCACTTGGACAAGCCATCCGGGTCCGGCTGTACATCAATAGGCCACCATCTGGCAAACCACATATTTTTCGCCAGCTAATCTGGTCGAACCAGACACGTAATACCACTAAATTGCCTGTTTCGGCAGTGAGGACAGACATTAGTTTCCTATTCCTCTCTGGTGGCCTCAGTTTCTTCCGCCGCGTCAGACTGGTGGTCCGTGCGAGAATCTCTGATAGCCTCGGGGCGCTGCTAATTTCATGAAGCCGAAAAACCTGTCGTTCACCAGATGATTAAAGCTACTGCCATATGCGAATCGAGAGGATACCGCGGAACTATGGGATTACCTCGTGAATTTCACGGCTTAAACAGTCGTAGAGCTGTATAAAACGGTGGTATAGCACAGTTTAATTTTTATGTAAAATACAGTTTCAGTTACAGTTTCATGCTATAATATATTCATATGGAGTATATATAAAATATAATTCATACAATATACATATTATAGTCGGTGATTATATTGTCAGAGAAACATTTGATACTAAATTTCCTGATATCATAAAACTTTTTAATTTGAAAGATACGCAACAACGAGGTACGGGTACATCAGTGACAAATATCCAATGTTAATCGCAAGAAGACTCACACCAAGCAAGAATCCATCGAGAAGCCTCAGATGTCTCAGACTTCCAACTGGAACACACCACAGCGGCTAAAAATCCACAGCTTCTCCCTCTCTGACGGCTAGATATTTGTGTGCCACAGTTTTCAGCCGCATAACAGATGGCACCAATACCGCAAAGCATACCCAGGAGATTTTCAGCGCTGCAGAGAGGTAAACAACATCTACACAGAGTGAGCCCGTTTCTGGGAGCCTTTTCTCAGATCTATCGGCTACCAGGGCAGCACTGACGTGAAGTTGGCACGCCACTGTTGCGGAGGACACTGGTACTCAAACACGTGCTGAAGAGAGAAATCTAGTCGTAGTTGCTCCTTATTCGCATCTCTGCTCGCTGTCTACATTCTAGGAATTGTTTAACAACCACGGCTATAAACATTTTCCTTAATACACCTTAAAATTACGACTAAGGTAACGAACTTAGTAGGAAAGCATATTGCGATTTTCAAGCTTTATGACGTCACAATTACAACCCAACCAATAACAGATCCAGAAAGGGTGATCGGAAGGGACTTATATCCATGCTGTTCAATTTTCTCTGATGTTCTTACAGGCTCAACATGTTTTCCACGATATTTGGCCCTATCCCCTCCCCTAACTATCTGTTCAAGTCTGGAACTGTCCGAAACAATCTACCACTTTTAGTTAGTTAGTTATTAGCGCTTTCGAGCACACAAACCTCCTAAGGTTATATAACTCCCAGACCAGTTTGCGGGACGTGTTCGGATGGAAAACATGTGAAAAAGATAAAGAGGTATATTTGGAAGCAATGATGATGTCCAAAACTTTATATTTCTGCAAATAAACCTCATTTTTGCTGCAAGAAAACAAAGAAACTCGGGAACACTTTCATTCTGTTTTTCAGCCATCAATGACTTTTGTATAGTTCGAAGCACTTCAAGAGACAGAATGATTGGAACATTTGTTGGTTTTCTCCTAACAAAAAAAAACATCTCTCCTGAAGCGCAACTGCACCATAAACAGCCGAATGGAAGACTTTCATCACGTGCGCCGGGTTGTAAACTGTAAACACACGGGCTATATCCATCCCTTGCTATGAAGCTGGTTCGGAAAATCGAGACCAAAACCCGTTAATCGCGAAATTATTAACATGCATGATTTAAGAATGGCGAGGATCAAGGCCTGCCAATGCTGAAGGATCGAGAGAGTAAAATATAATCTTAGGTCTCTGTCGTTTCTCCAGTTTTATCACTTTGTTTTGAAACTGGTAAAATGTTTTAAGTGATATGTTGGTACATTTTTTATTAAGCGAAAACACCAAAGCTGATTACAATATGCATATACCTATATATTATACATATTTGCAAACTACCTAGTTAGTTTACAAACTAGCCATGGTGTTTGTCAACTCGCTTATTGTTAAGGGAGTTTGCAATTTCACTAGTTGTTTTACAAAATGACAAATTTGCTGTATTAAAGTCATAACATGGATACATTATTCGATTGGTCATTACCCCAGTCAATTTTGTTCATATTTATCGCAAAGCCTATGATAATTGCCGAGAATTTATTTTCTACACGAATAGACCGTTCTAGACCAAATTTTGCTGGTTGGATTAGGAAAACGCTTGTCACGCTTGAACAATATCAGCAAATATTCACAGCAAGGTTAATATTATATCTATATGGAAACTACCATTTTGAGAATATCTTTATGCTTGGGGGACGTCAGATATCACAGTCCGTATACAACATAATCAGCACTTTGGGGATCTCAAGTTAAGCGCAATATTCTGTTAATTTGAATGCTGAATTACCAGCGTATGGATACCTACGAAATAATTTACTCGAATATTCTGTACATCACATTACAAACTGCCTGGTGTTTGTCACTATTGTTGGAGTTTTCCATTGTTTTCAAATGACAAATTTAACAAATACAAAAATGACAAACTTAAGGAGTTTCTAAAAAAAGCTTGATTATACACGGTGCTATTCTGGCTGTGATACCAAAATAATTTGGTATTTAAACTAGACTCAAAGGTGATAAGAACATGCAAACATATGAATATTAAAGCACATGCAAACATATCAATGTTAAAGAACATGCAATCATATGAATATTACATAACATGCAAGCATATGCATATTCGTCATTAGTAGCACAAAAAATGTCTTTGGAGTTAAACAAATATATTCAAAAAACCATGCGAAATGTCTGCGATGTGGGTCCAAAACCACTCGTTCCACCTCTCGCTCTAGTGTGCTCCCAGCTCAGCGTTTGGTGGGGGGAGGGGTGGAGACGGATCACTAATGCAGGTGTAGGACGGTGCACAGTACCGGGGGCACCAGTGGGACAGTGTGTGCGAGAGGCAGTAAGTCGCAACTGTCTGGCGCAGTCAGCGACCTCGTGCTGCCTCGCCCGGCGCGACGGCACATAGGGGATAACAATGGGCCGGAATGTCTTCCTGCATACCGCCCAGCTCACGGCGGCGGCGGCTGGCCGTGAAATACTGCGGCCGGGCGTCGGCCTCCGTCACCGTGGATTGCTTTATGGATATCGCCAGCACTGGTGCGCGCCACGGTGGGCTCCAAAGTTGCTTGGGCTTGGTTGGGTTTAGATACTTATAAAGTGGTCGCAGTATCTATTCGATATCGATGGTCTGCCGATTGTTTTGTTAGATGTTGCCTCTGTTCCGATGGTCTTGCCTCTCTTACAGCATAAGGGGCACAAGCAAATACATGTCTTGGTAATTATGTTGTGCACAAGTCTCTCCTTGTCAATAGCCAACCATGATATGAAAAAGGTGCAGTGCTTCTTTGGAAAGCTAAGGCTGCGACACACAAAATATAACAATGTTTATGCGACCACCTTTGACATATCTTTAAAAGCTAGAGCAAATACTTTAAACATATCAAAATTGTGAGCTCAATGTCATCTTCCTTATTTGCTTTATATCTATTTGCAAACAAAAATATTTACTGGGCTGGCATTGGGAACGCCGCCTGGTTTTCTTGCCTTCTTTTCGGTGGGAGGAGGAGGAGGGGGTTGAAGAGGGTTGTAGTGTTCGTGCAGCCGTTGACAAGCGAACCACTGCAGCAGAACAAGTGTGCGAGTTGCGGTTTGGTGATTATAATCAATATTGTAAAACAAGCCAGATTCCTTTCCTTTTCAGGTAGTACAGCAGTATGCCCAATTACTGCGATTATCCGGCATATCAGGCGGTAGAACAGAAACTGGGATCATCGGCGGATCCAGGCAAGGAGAAGAGAGGAAAGACATATCTTTCCTAACCCGTCCAATTTCGTAAACATTCTGGAGACAAAAACGCAAGGCCCTAACCCCCTCCCCTCCCTCTACGCAATCCAGTGGTCGAGATCCGGTACTGGCTGAGATATTCCAGATCACACATGGAGCTCCCCAGCCAACGACAGAATATCGCAAATGCACCAGCAAAACTGGAAATGGTCCGGCATTCCCAACGTCCTCGTCAATAACAGTACCGGCGGCATCTCGACGGGCACACAAACCCTGAGTAAAAGCCCTGACCGCCATACGGAGCACTTGGTTGCTGCACATGACGCTGCTAGCCCCCAATGCTCTACCACCCGCTGCAGTACTACATTGTGCAATATTGAATGGAAAGTATATATTAGTAGTATACAACTTGCTCAATAAAAACCAGCCTTCCTCGAGGTTCGAACTCATCGAGTTTGTCTCATTGTTTAACTACCCAAAACGAGCATATCCTGGAACTGCGTTGATCCACGATGCACAAAAATGAAGCCCAGATCTAATTGAGATCACTCACAGAAGTTTTGGCAGCGGCATATAGGTACACCTACCAATGGCCTTCCTCATGCTTCCTCAAAAGCACGAAAACGCATGAATCTACGACTGTAGACTGCATGTTTTGCCAATCGATAAGAAGATGTTTGTTTGCTCTGGAACTACGCTTCCGAAGTGTTGTTCCACTGTCAGTTTTTACATAGCCGCTCCTCACGAGTCTTCTAATGATGGAGAGGTCTCCGGAAAAAGCGCATCTGTTTCGTGGCACTACGTTAATGACGTCTGGCCGTGGATCTGCCATGCCTGGGTCTTTCCGAAGACAAAGGCGCATTAAGTCATCTGACGGGGGATGTTCACCCCACCAATCAGTTCATCCTCGCATTAATCAAATTCACGCAGCTATCTCCTGCCTTGATGAACTAAGCCTTTAGACTTTCTGAAAAATCCAGTCTTCCCTAAAATATTCCAGACCATAAAACCATCGAAAATGTCCCAGCATCAGCTAACTCAACGGTACCAACATCCCACCAACTTTTTGATGGGCATTCCACGCACAACAGACGGGGGGCACAGCTGCTACAATCGACCAGTCCATTGCCAGACACGTGTCTGTGGGGGTAGGGGGAGGGGGCCGAAATGAGCCATCCCCAGTCACACCACAGCAGCAGCCCCTCCCCCCATGACTGGGACTGGCTTTGTTCTCCGTGGAACTCACCCACGTCAAAATGGCTCTGGTCTCCCGCGCCAGCTGGTTCTGCGGGGGCACCAGCAAGCCCCGAAGCAAGAGCGATTCGTCCAGACTCGAGGCTATCGATAACGAGCATTCCGGATCACTGGCCATATCGCAGCCGTGCAGGCGGCACAACCTTGGAAGGCTGAGATCCGTATCGAAGCCGCACTGTTTCAGAGACCGGTGGCAGTGTAATTATTCCTTCAAACGAGGTAGCTGCGAGCAGAACCCCGTCCTGCCCGCGTGCGCATGATCCCAAGCCATCGACTGATCTCGCCGATTAACTATCTGAGAAATATCTTCAACACTAAACAGCATTATCGTCAGCGCAGCTATTGGGAATCGATGTCGGCATGCGGTCTACAGCCAGCTATCGGGTGGGAGGGGAAAAGCGAACGTCAGTCATGCGCGGTCAGCGAGTTCAGGTTTGGCACAAATCGGCTATTTCCAGGAGTCGCGTGTTTCTCTGCAGTATCAACCGTAATAGAGGTGCACAAAAGTAAAAACAAAAGCAAAAAATAGGTCAACGCATATGTTGAATACGTATGTGTATCACAGCGCATAGTCATTTATTTGGTCCAAGCTTTGGAAACTCCTTTAACAGAAGCGCAGCAATCTAATGTTTGTTTGGAGCCTCCATTAAAGAGTTAATTTATATGGGCACTCAATGGCTAATCATACCATGCAGGCAGCTGTAGGTGGTCCTTTTAGAAACAGCTAGAACCATGCGACTAATGTTTTAATTTGGCATGTTTGAAGCTTGTTGTATTGCATGGGCCAATTTCGCGCTATGGAGCATCGTCCTCGACAGTTTTCCTGTGAACAAAAGTAATAATGGAGAACAATCGACTACCTCCCGAGGTAAAATAAAATCCTAGGCAGTAGAACATCAGTGTCATATTTCCACTACGTTTTCTTTAGCATGGGCAAAGGGTTGTTTCTTATCATCGTCTGCCTAAATAAAATGTGTATGTTAAGTGATATTCAAACGATTCATTTCGACTGCTAAGCGAATCATTTAGAACATTTAAATACGCAACAAACTATTTCAAGTTCATTGCTTGTTTTTTTCAAAACACCTGTCGGATTTTGCTTGCATTCTTTGGAGCTTTCGAATGGCATTCGAATATTTTTATTTTATATGCTATTCATTCACATGCTAATTTTGCAAGCACCTCACGTGCCTTCATAAGAAGTCTACCAAGATGCAATCTTTCCAAATGTACCTGTCATTGAACTAACATGATCACACGTCATGGCATAACATTGGTGTTGTACACGTCATGGCATAACATTGGTGTTGTATCTATGTTATTCACTCACATGCCGTTTTCGACAGCGCCTTACTGGTCTGTATTAGGCGCAGGTGTATGATGATGTATGCTATTGTATACGTATGACTTCACAACGTGTGTGCGTCGTTCAAATGTGTATCCCTTTGTGACGCTAAATGCACTTATTCAACTATTGGGCTTTTTGTTATCCTATACAACATGTGTTGCCTTACATTATTAAAACAAGAAGTATTTGAATTTTGAGCGAGTAGGATCATATATTCCAAACTGTTTTCAAACCTGTATAGTTTTAGCTCACGCGCTTGCCAGACACTTAATCGCGGACGGAGATAGTCGAATGACATTTGAAAGCTCCGAAAAATACAGCCAAAATCCGATTGGTGTCTAGAAAAAAGAAACAATCAACAAACTCGATAGGTCCCAGTCCAATACAATACAATCCGCCGGAACATACGCAACAAACTGTTGCCGAATAAGTGTTTACTCATGTTGAAGTTTGCTGGGGGAGTAATATGTCCAATAGTTATAGACAGCGGATCTAAGCTCAAGTTGTATTCTTAACTGTGCGACTGAATCACACACGAGCGGCGGTTTGTGCTCGTACAACCACCTGCGAAGCTTCTCAATCAGGCGCTATCACGAAAGGAAGATTGATTCCAAACGCTGGCATGTGGTTCCAATGTATTGCGGTAGGGTAATTCCGGTAGATTTAATCAGACCTCACGTCAGTAATGATATCTAGTTTGGCTGCCAGAACAATGAACTCAAATACGCGATTCGTCATGATCTGTTTACGTCGAATAACACGGAATTGGTATTGATTTGAGCCTTCGCCATTGTGTGATTGCACGCAGGTAAGTCCAATAACGGACACTAACCGTACAGATACAGCGAAAAGCTGGACATCGAAAGCGGGCAAACGAGGGGGCATCCCCAACTTGCAAAACAAGGTGATGTCTCCCAATCCCCCTGTCATCGTCAGGTCAGAATCCACTCCCTCCCATTGTGGAAAAAAATCAGTGGAGACACCCTGCCGAGATAGCACCAGAGTCCGGAAGAGGAGCGTCCTAAGAATGCTGTCAGGTGAGGATTAGAGTGAGTTGGAGATGCGCCTGAAGTCGGCTCGGTGGAAGACAGTCGCCAGTTGGAGCTGTTAGAACCAGTTTAGTTGGAGCGCCCCAGGCGAGGGTTCAATCCCAAGCTGAAGGTGGCTATTTGCCAGCAGCGACTGGACGTTTACGGCATCAAAAAGACGGGTTTCCACTAGATAGATTAAACGGATATATCATTAATGCGTAAGGTTGCGCAAACAAGCAGCCCTATTTCGGCTCCCGTAACTCTTCTTTAGAAATAGGTTCAGCTCTTTTCTCTGTCTCTCCGCATTACGCCTATCAATTCTCGGCCCATTACTAGTGCTAGTGCTCGCTCAAAATATCGTTCCCTCGTAATGCAACCCAAATCAGGAACATTTTGCCGCAGGCTTCCGTGGCGTATTTAAAAACCTTCAGGAGCTTTACATTTTAAAAGGTGTTCAACGAAACGCTTACTGCTGCACTGCGTAGCGATGGATTGCTTGCAAACGATTTCCAAAAATATGAGAACTCCAAGTGTCTATGGTTATGTCATCAGAAGTGCCGGACAGACACAATTTCCATGGGGTATGACAAATAACAAATTGCAAATGACAAGGTGTATTCTAAATCACAATGGATACTACGCTGGTCTTGAATCGAAAAATGGCAAGCGTAATGTGTGAGGTTATATTGCGGGGAGCAGGTGAATGTATTAACTTTTCAAAAATTCCAAAACTACCAAAAATCATTATACATTTAAAAAATGAACATTGAAATATTTCAACATTGCATTATCATCTCATATTGTTTAGTAATCACTTTCACAGAGCAAAATGATATTTCCAGATATAGCTTAGCAAGTTCGCATGGCAAGCAGGAAATGTGGCATTTATCGCAAAAATTGTAATATTGTTGCAAAAATAAAAATATTATAACAACATATACAAGTATAAAGTAAATAACACTTAATTGAAGTAGATAAAGATAATATGTTAAGATATTAACACTTAAACCAACACAGCGGGCAGATGAACGCGTTTCGACAAAATTGTTTTTTCAGCATCTATGGTAGGAGGGATAAGGAACCCGTCATGAAATTCGTCACCTGACGGGTTCCTTATCCTCCTCCTAGATGCTAATTTTTCGCTTATCTCCTGTGTGTTGTTTTGTTAATATCTGTCCTTGTTATACATGTTAAGATATGTAGATATGAGCAAAGCAAAATATGTATGTGCTTAAAAATATACTCAACTTAATGACTTGGCACCCAGAGTCTACCTTCAAAAATGTATTACTTCACAGATGTTGCTTCCTCATGATCACTTTGCTAATGAATGTTGCATAACGATCCTAATTATCAAATTTCATAATCTAATGGTGAAATTCGTCACCCTGCGCCTCGCAGAATGTGTTGGTCTTCGCAGTATATTGCATGTGTCGTCAGGTTCATTTCCAAACACTTTTGATCCGATTGTAAAAGCGTTTAGTGAATAATCGTGTATGGCTTCAAACTTACTGTATTAGCAAGTAGCAACATACATTTATCGAAACCGAACGTATTAGAAGCTCGTAAGTGTAATGTCATTTAATCGCGCAGCAGCCTACCTATCCTTACCGAGTTTTAACTAGGTTCCAAGGTCTAGGCATCGATAGCTCAAGACGAATATGTCCGAAATCCGCATTTGGTGCCGAAAGTCAAATGACAGGCTTAGGTATCTATGTTTTAGGCCTGGCATTACTGTAAACTGGCACTGTAGGTGGTTCAGTACGGTTCCCTTCCACCAAACATGCACAGATATGTTCTATTTTTACTCGCCGCGATTATCTTTACCTTCCTGACCAAAAACCGACAGACGCTCCAGTCAAAAACGAAACCAACCATTCTTGGAATCCATGTGCGCATGAACTGCATTTGAGCTACTATGGTGAACACCCAAACATGCACTTTGTGTGTTCCGGTTCAACAAGCGCTCCCTCCTCGCGGTGACATTTGAGTTGTCAGTGTTTGCGTTTCGGCGGCGAATAGTCGGGAGCGGACGTCCCTTCTCACTCACCTGACACCAGCAGCAGGGCAAAAATCCGCGTCCACCAAGTCATCCTGACTGTGTCGCTTGCTATTTCTTCAGCAGCGTCCAAACTCCTCCGAACAGCCAACCGTCACAGACCACGTGCGCCGAGAGCAAAAGCACAGACACAGGCACAGGGCGACGGACCACCACCTCCCGCGTACACCACACCACGACTGGCGGCTGCTGACGGCGGCGGCGGTAGTGGCGGCGGCGTCAGCGTCGGCACCGCGACATCAGCGCCATCTATGCCGGCCGGCGCGCCCGGACCTCCCAGCCCGTCACCTGCCCGTTCCCCTCCCTCAGCGGCCCCACCTGAGGGCCGGGGGCACCAGGTGGGCGGTGGCGGCGGTACCAGACCCCTGCTGCGCCCCCGAGCCTGTCGGCAACTCCACAATACCAGCGTGGCCGGCCGCTGCGGAAGGGTGGAATTAGTGGCGGGCGCCGCGCGCGGCCGCCGGCGACACGACAGTTACCGCGGATAATGCGGGGGATTCAGCCAAAACGGCCCCTCTTCATTAAGGTGCCGCAGTCACTTGACTGGAGGTATCCGGGGAGCGTTCTGAGAATGGGCTCATCTTGTTTTCAGGTGAAGTCTCTGAGGCTACGTGACATTCTTGAAGCATCACTTGATGTTGCGTGATCCGTAGCCCGGAAAAGACAGCTACTGTTGCATAGCCAGAAATTCGTCAAAGGCAAGGGCGAAGCATGAAGATGAAGTTGGCAACCAGGTATACCATACAGCTAGATGTGGATCCAGGGCCATCTATGGCCATTTTGGATGTCTGAGCGTGATGTGCCCGATACATGCATTTTCAAAAATTATTGGGGTGCCCGAATTTGAAAATAAAGCAAACATTTCTGTTCGTTATCTATAAATAACGAGCAGTAAGTACCACATCAAGAGATCACAATTTGATATAGTGTGTTTAAATCTTCCAACAAGCCTGTTGAACTTTAAAAACCAGTAAGGAGTTGTGATTTGAAAATGATTTGTGGAGTTGGATAACCTACACGAAACTATCTTCAAATCCTTAATTAAGAAAAACGCTAAAATCTAAAGCCACGTTAATACTTTGTCCAGGAATAATTGGGGATGCCACGACACTTCCAAAGTACACTAAATCTGCACCCTTGGATCGCATACGCTATGTTGCGGTAGGGAGCTACGGGACCTGACGGTAGCTATTCAGGCCTCGGTCATGGCCATTTAAACCTAAATACTGCGTAGCTCAGGCAATGACAGCAAAAATTGAGGTGTTAACCAAATGAAGGAACTGTTCGATAAAAGTGCAGCACAGTTATATTCAAGAAAACTGCAGCGACCCAATAGAAGGCACCATGGGCGTCGAAAGCCTGGGGGACGGGGTGACGCTTCAACATCGTATTAAGGAGAAATATCCTCCCAAAATTTCGGTTCTCGACATAAGTTGTTTTTCATTTTCTCCCAGTTTCCTGCGTGAATTTACGTAAATGTGTTGGTGGAATGCATCATCGTTAGCGTTTCATATGCAGCCAATATCATCAGAATTTGGCTCCCTCATGCCGCCTCCCCACCCCTGATCAAAGGCTAGTTCGGCGTCCGTCCCCTCCCCTCAAGTAAAAATTTCGTGGCTATACCCCTAAAACGCACGCACACGTTTTGACAGATCCAGCACGAGACCTGTCATAGTGTGCACTGGTGTAAAAACGCTTGGAATAGTCCGAAAGAGTACATTCCCGCGACGCGATCTTTAAATATCGATACAGACTCGGCCAAATGCATTAAAGGGAATGTGGCACCTTCACAACGTGATTTTAACTGAGATAGCCAAGTTGTAAAGCAGGTCGGAAAACCCGGTACTCCATATTTCATTTGTCTTGGAACTCGATATTTCCGTAGAAAAAAGCTAAAACCTACCTGACACCAGCCCCCTCAGCCCCCGTCGCCGGCGGCCATTGTTGTGAGCTACTGGTGTGACGACGTATGCTGACGTCACGATGAGCATCAGACAATCGAAGCCCTTGAAGCGTTTGAAGTATGGTAGTGGTTGCCAGATCGTGACATCATCCACAGTCTGATATTTATTTCTTTTTCTAGAGGAGTATTTTTAAAAACCAAATATTGAGATTATTGTACATTTTTCAGAGAAATCATGAGTGGTTTCATTATTTTTGACTAAAAGTACGCCTAATTACACTACATTTCAGGATTCGACCAAGGTGCCACATTCCCTTTAAGCATTACCCTTGTGCATCAAATTCTGGGGTGCTTCATTCGACCCTTCATAGATAATCTCCAGCGACATAGTGAATATTAGATATGCTATACAAGACAGGAAGCTATCTGGTTGTCTCGTGATAATTTTATATTACAATGCAGATCATCAACAGTCGATTGTGCTAAGTTTTTTCTTTTGTTTAGTAGGTTACGGTATGCAAGAAATTGATAGTTACCCGTTACGCATCACGCTCGGCTACGTTCGCCGCATTTTCAGACCTTCGGCCACGGAAAAGCCCTCCTGCAACGTAGCGCAGGCCATCTCTTCAGATGGCTAAGTAGATGTGTAAGTAAGATATCGGTTAAAGTAGCAGGAGGCCTAGTCTCTTCCTAGTTTCGTCACCATTGGTGGATCTATACAAGGCTGCACAAAGGAGGGCAATGACCAAAATCACAGACGAATTGTTTTTTTTATTGATGAGGGAAAATCTGGAAGTGGGCTTAACATGACCCTAAGGACTTCGTTAAGACCATCTTAAAGATATGGCCTTTAAATCATTTGTTGTACGCCCCTGGAAAGAGTGAGGGAATTTCGGACAGGGTATCATCAAGGGAAATAAGTAGCTACGGTATTCTGCCAAAATCAATCACATGCTGTGAACGAAAAAAAAAACAATTATAGGAAACACGGATCACTGTCAGCGGTGTTGGATGAAGAATTCGAGAAAATCAATTATATCTGCTTCTGCTTCGGTGTCTTGCCTGCTCATGGGCTTATAAAGCGGGGACGGGGGTGGTGCAGGGCTGTGGCGACGTGCCCCCAATTAGCCAACCAGGGAGACGACGCCTAAAACTGTGTTTTTTACCTAAACTGAATTTTCTTCATTTTGCCTGCATGAAACTATGCAATTGCTCCTAGTTTCAGTGTTTGCAAAATGGATCGGTAGCCTTTTCAAATGCAGTCGATATTGTTCAATATGTTCACAGTTCGTCTTTTTACACCCTCCCATCCTCTCTTTCGCTCCGTCATTTTCAGTTCGGGGTCTAACCTCCCAGTAAAATCCGTGGCCACCCCCTTGCATCTGCATTTGACGCATTTATCCTCCCTAACATTGACATTGCCATCGACAAAAAGGCGAGGGGGTCACTTTTCACTCTCCCACGGACAGGAAAAGCTATCTTACAGCTAACAAACATATGTTTGGCAACTTTTCTCATATTCGTCTCATGCTGCTTCGAAAGATGTTTTCCAGCGTGGCTGAAACAGAAAAGTTTTGGATAAAAACATCCTACTGCAGCCGCCTATTCTGACACTTGTGTTGGACAAATATATTCTAAAACACGATCGTGGCCATTCATGTTGATCCACGATCCTCACCCATATCCATTTTTCTTCGAACTCTCGGGTTTGAGTCTCGAAATGCACGAGACCGTATCGGATGGCACCGTTTATCTTATGGAGGAACGGTAAAATAACTAGCCGTGGAACTTCAGTCTAGTCTGCCTCTCCAGCGGCGGCTTCAGGCTTGTTCGTGGACGTTGGAGGAAGCGTTTGCGACCAGGTGTGCGAACAATGCGTGATTGATGTGCGGTATAACTGGGAACGACGGCCGAGCAGGCCGGTTATCACGGCCCGATTTGTGGGCCCGCGCGCTGGAGGTGCCCAATTGAGCGCGCCGGAATACTTTGAGCCCAGATTTAACGCGCCTAATTAGGCTTCCGCTTGACAAATGATAGAGCAGGTTGGGCTGCCCGACAGCTGACTGCTGTGCTCTGTCATTTTGAAGAAGTAGAACTTCCTGGAGTTCTACTTCTGTCCAAGTTTTATGCAGGTGAATGATAGAGACAATTGTGAAGTACTCCTCTGCTTTCTGAAAAAATTGCCGAGGAAGTACGATAAATCTCTTTCTCGATACATTGCATAATTATGCGTGACGGAGCATGCTAAGTGAGACATTTTTTATACATTTTGTCCAAGTTGTTCTCAGTTCGACTGCTCGGGTCGGAGTCTCGCTAAAATCATCAAGGGACTTGTCACGGAGAACCCGACCCCACCACCCGAACGAGCAACTCCCACAATGAAGGGTTGATTTAGAAGCCAAAGTTTAACGTCCCACAAAGCACAGGGACGGCCGGCCCGCTCAGGTCACCCTCTCACCAGTCAGTTGCCAGCCGACCTATACGTCGGGTAAACTATTGAGCGCCGGAGCGTCTCATGGGAACCGATTCCAAGCCTGGATATGCACTCCTACTGCATGCTTCTAAGCATGCTCAGGAGCATGCTCCGGCCCGCTGTAGCGGGCCGGAGCTCAACGCTCTACCAACTGAGCTGCCGGGGCGGCCGGTAACTGAAGGGTTGTTATATATATTTTTATTTATATGTATATATATATATATATATATATATATATATATATATATATAGCTATGAATATCACAAGCATGATAATAAAAATGATAAAAAATTATGGCAATATGCCACTTTTCTATCATAGTGAAGCATTCGTCGATTATATATATATATATATATATATGTATGTATGTATGTATACGTATTGTAATCACAGATTCAAGGACACAAAGAACGACAAACCCTCCCAACAGTGTGGAGTTAGCGACGCCGTATTAACTTGACAGTTGGTGGGTCATAAAACCCCAACAATTATTAAAGGAAATCTTCCACTTCTATAATGGGGTTTGAGATGAGATAACAGTTTTGTAAGGTGTGCTGATTAACCGCCATTGGCATCTTCTATATCACCCAAAGGTGAAACTAGTAACTTTTGGACTATTAATTTTTCGCACAATTTAAAGTTCAAAATAATGGGCACTAAAACCCTAATTCGAACCATGAAGGAATCCATTTCCATCTGTTTGAAGCACTTTGGTTGATTTAATTACTAAGCCGTATTATTTTAAGCCTTAGTATTAAAGCCTTATTATTTATTAGCCCTATTATTACTTATTAAAGGGAATGTGGCACCTTGGTCGAATCCTGGAATTTAGTGAAATTAGGCGTACTTTCAGCCAAAAATAATGAAACCACTCATGATTTCTCTAAAGAATGTTCAATAGGCTCAATATTTTGTTTTTAAAAATACTCCTCTAGGAGAATAAATAAATATTTGCCTGTGGATGATGCCATTATCTAACAACCAATACCATACTTGAAATGCCCCAAGGGCTTCGATTGGCTGATGCTCATCGTGACGTCAGCATATGTCGTCACACCAGCAGCTCACAACAATGGCCGCCCGGCGAGGGGTTGATAAGGGAGTTGGTGTCAGGTAGGTTTTAGCCTTTTTCTACGGACATATTGATTTCCAAGACAAATGATATATGGAGTACCGGGTTTTCCGACTTGCTTTACAACTTGGCTATCTCAGTTAAAATCACATTATGAAGGTGCCACATTCCCTTTAAAATGACGTGCTATCGAGAAACGTATTAGAAACGTACACGTATTAAAATGACGTGCTATAGAGAGAATGAAAGAGATAAATACGATTTTTGTGTGAAGAGAGGACCGAAATCAATTCCCATGCCATCCCTTCTTTGGTCTACGGTTTTAAATGGAAAATTAAATTCTGCCTGCGACCAATATTATTTTGCAGACGCCGAAAGCATGCTGATTTGATGACACCATACGCTGTAACCCCTGTAGCGCAGCTGGCAAATGCGCCGTGCTTGGGTTTGGAAGGCCCCTGGATCGAGGCTGACCTATGGCAGCCTTTTCCACGGCTGCCTCCTACCCAGGAGATAGCGGTACACTGGGAATGCCCGCCGCAGCAGTTGAATCAACCCCTTGCCAACTGGCATCCCTGTTTGTGGGTGCACGGGCCTGATCAGCCTTTAAAGTGATCCAACTGTCCGGTCTCCCGCCCGCGGCCCTCATGTGAGGGCTCGGCCTGTGTCGGGCGCTGCGGCTTAGAGAGACTGGAGCAGCCTTATGGCCCACAGAAAGCGGTGCCGCTGGCCCGTAAGGGTGCCCGAAAATGGAAACTCCGCTCTGTACATGGTGTGTGATTTATGAATGAGAATAGCTACTAACACAAAATTTTCCCGGGAAATGGAGCGCAAAAATATTTTAAAAAGACAAAATGAACTGCAACAAAAAGGCTATACCTTCTATATAAGGCCTTGGCTATACTCTTATTTCGTGTCACTACAGACACAAACCATGAACCATAAAGGTCAACAACTTCAACGTAAACCAACAGCATGGGTTCAGAAAGCGGCGGTCGTGTGCGTCACAACTCATTATCACTGTAGACAATCTTGCGCGGGGACCAAATCAGCATCAGCATATCGACGATATTACACTAGATTTTAGTAAGGCTTTCGAAAAAGTGCCCCACAAAAGACTTGCCATCAAGTTGGAACATTACGGTATCACCGGAAAAACCCTTAAGTGGATCCAGTGTTTCTTGCAAGGTCGCACGCAACAGGTGGTCGTTGATGGAGAGAAGTGTGCTCCAGCTCCTGTGGTATCAGGAGTTTCTCAGGGAATAGTGCTTCGGCCACTGCTTTTCCTAGTTTACACATTAATGGCCTTCCTCAGCGAGTGACGTCAACGTCAAGACTCTTCTGTACAGGACCATCAATTCTCCATCTGACTCAGCGCAGCTGCAGCAGGACCTCGACTTCACCAACACGAAGACCATCACCATCACTGACTATACCATCCACGGCCAGCGCTTACAAACAACCAACAAACGAAATACCTGGGCGTCACGATTGACAGCAAAATAACATGGGCGGTACATGTTAAGAACACCACACATAAGGCTAGTAACACCTTAGCATTCATTCGGAGGAATATTTCCACCTGTCCACAACATGCAAGGATGTCTGCATGCAAAAGTCTCGTTCGGCCCCAGTTTGAATATGCAGGGACAGTCTGGGAAAATTTAATAAAATGCCAAACATATGCAATCGAGAGGGTCCAAAGAAAAGCTGCGCGCTTCATTACATCAGATTGCAGCAGAAAGAGCAACATCACCTCTATGCTTCAAACACTTTACCTCGAAACGCTAAAAACACGAAGCGTGCGAGCAAGGACGAAAATTTTATTCCGGTCAGTCAAGGGTTTAGTAGACCTGCCAACACTTCATGTGAGACCAGCCAACACCAAAACAAGAGGCCACAATCAAATGTTTGTTAGACCGATGTGCTACGTAAATTCATACAAAGACTCATTTACCCTGCTGTGATCGCCTCATAGAACCAGCTGCCTCAGTCTCTCGTGGACTCTGGAAGTTTAGAATAATTTAAACGCGGCCTTGAATTGTTCAATATAAATTAAGATTCGAGCCCCAGCAAAATTATGAGCATTGTCTTGAAATTGTATCAGTTGTTGTGACATTCACCATCACCCACCGAATGCTTTACATGTCATTTCTCTGTGCGGAAATGCTCGTAAGAGACAGGCACAATAAAGGGAGATGGAGCGAAAGATTTCCAGACAACCTTGTTCATGAATAGTCATTTTAGAACTTTGGCGAAGTGGAACATTTCATTTAAGGAGATAGGGACTCTAACATTTATTGTTCATGTTCGGATGTCAGCAAATGATTCCCGAGATACCAGCTTGGAAAGATACATTCGAATTTTGAAGTGCATTCGAAAGGAGAGTCACCAAGAGCGTTATCAGAGATCGAAAATGGGAAAGGGCCCAATGATTGTAGCCGATAAACAATTTTCTATCCTATGTTTGTCATTGGATCCTACTCCTGAACCCACAATGTATCCGGGCTCAGGCTCATCGTTTCATCATGGAGCATTCTGTCCATGCCTGTTTTGCATTTTGCGTACATTTTCTGGGCGTCCGGTTTTCTCAGGCGGAATGTGGCCCGGCTGCAGATATAGTGAAGCCTCCGAGAGGTGTCCTCAAATTAACATACAGATGCAAATGCAGTGTCGAAGAAAAGCTGAATGCAATATCGAGAATATGGGGTAGCCTTGAGAAAAGCTGAATGTGCAATCCAAATTGAACTTAGCACGTAAAAAAACAGCTAATTGTATACTAAAGCAAGGCCACGAAGCTACTTGGGTTAAGATGCATACTTAAACATGGTTATACTAACCTGCAGATTATAGGCTATATAGACTATTATATGTATGATATATATATATATATATATATATATATATATATATATATACCCGATTCACATAAGTCCGCATGGTACGAAGTTATATGGTTAGCATAAGGCATGAGGATTTCATGGCTTCTTGTTGTCATGTTGACATCTGTCAATAAACCAGAGTGGTTAAATTTACAGAACATGTATTCCAGAAACATCAGTTAAAGCCACTAGCAGGCTCCCGTAATATTTTAAGCTGCTCCCAAATATGTGTTTAATCAACATTAGATATATACACAAGACTAGTAAGACGTTTAATAGTCTGTCTCCTCGATCCCCACAGATGCACAACTGAGCAGTCACTGTGGTTAAAGAACAGCTGCTGCAGTGTATTTGCCCTTATAACTTGCATCACAAATTCGAGGTAGCAGGCCATTTAACGTGTTGACAACTTATAATCATGCTCCTCAGCTCAGCACTGCAAATTAAATACTAAAGATTGTTACTCAGGCTTTCGTGTTTGTGAGCCTCCTAACACCCAGGAACTGATTTTTAAGACTTCTAAGTTGTGCCGTATTTTGCGATTAACTGGTTTGCACAAGCTCTCATTTCCATGCGCCATAGCTGATGCATACCAAAAGAGGTTTAGAACTCTGATGACTTCATTGATAATTTATTCGTTAACGCGATCAGTTTACATTCGCATGATACCTGTCTAACGGCTGACGTGGATGATCAGTACACGAAATATGGCACTGGAAATGTGAGTTTAAGAGAGAAATATGACCTTTAAAACCGGTACTCAAACACTGATTGAAAAGCACCGAGCTGAGCACGTTGCATGACTACTCACAATGTGGCCATCACATGCACATGTGCATATGCACAAACCATGGGAATTAGGGATGGAATCAGAGGCGGATACAAGGGGGGTTAGGGGGCTCAAGTCCCCCCCCTTGAGATGCCCGAGTGACTGTTATAGTTAATACATAGGCGGAGGCTGAACCGAGGCAATAGCAGAGCAAGCTCGAGCCCCTACCCCTCCCCCTCTTAAATGAAGTCCTGGATCCGCCGTTGTATCGAATTATGATAATGATGTTTGCTTCAAGAGGATAGAGGTGAAGCGTGTACAAACTAGAGGTGTCCCGTTCTGGTATTTCTGAACTGGTTTTCGATCCCACTTCGAATTGCGTTGTGCGCCGGAATAAACAATATTCGATGGGGTTATGTGTCCAGGAAAAATATTGAAACGGGTAGTGAGCTACAAATAGAGCATTTATTAGGTAATGAAAAATAAGAAACCTCAGTCTGGCTAGCGTAAAATAACGAAATAAAAATTTCATGGAACAAAAACATTTTGAAAAAATCATACAATACAGGAGCAAAGTGTGAGTGTGGGCAGACTTTCTACAAACTGGGGCCTAACAAATATTGGCTTGCTAGATAATCTGAGATTAGCTGTTCCGGCAAACTACTCGTTCCGGCTACATCATATGATGTAGAAAAACAATGAGAGGGAAGCTGGCTGTGTTGCGACCAATTCCTGAGAAATAAAATGCAGAGCCGCTGAAATCACCGAAATGTGTCCAAAAATTCAGGGGCTCTTTGCCCGACTTCCGAATCGGAGCCGAATATTTATCGGTTTCCGATTGGACAAGTTACAGATGGATGCATCTAGAAAAAGGGCTCTGTTCAGTATTTCAAAACTGCTGACACAAACATAATGTATTTGTAGGTTCTTACGCATTTCGGTTGTCATATTGACGCATAAAATATTCAAAACAAACTTTCACCTCCATAGAAATCCTCTCAATATAAATAGAATACTATTTTCCTCATGTGTCCTGTGGTAGATATGTCTCATCGAAACATTCTTTGTTCACGAGTTCAATCTCTGGCAGTTGGCACGCGTGGTGACACTTCCGACACTTTTCTCGCACTTATTGAAAACCACGACAGTCATAGGCACTGTACCGTCATCTTGCAGTCGTGCCAGCTCTTCTGGACCTCCCAGAGCCTGAGGCGGTCGCGCGCAGAAGCGCCGCCGGCGAAATTGGCGGCGGTGTGCGTAGCCAGCGGCCGCCCCAGGCGCCGTCGTCACCACAGTGGCATGCTCAGCATGACGGAGCACACGTCACGGGGACCTCCGATCAGCACACACGCGCACATTACGGCCGGTTTGCCAAGGTGCAGGTCTGAGGCTGGTCTGTGTGAACAGCGCGGGCATCAGCGGATGCCGGGCATTGATGGTGATCAGCCACCCCCCCCGGGTGGGAAGGGAGGGAGGAAGGCGAGGCTGCTGCTGATCTAGATCAGCGGGTTGCAGTGTCACTTTGAAGCGGCCGCCACCGACGCAGGTGGGGGGGGGGGTGGGACAGGTGTGTGGGAGGGCGCTGCTGCCATTTCCGCCGCTGCGGGGTGAACGTTTTGTGTCGCCCAATGTCATGCGCCGTACGGATGTTTATTGCATGTAAATTCTCATAATTGCGGCTGCAACTGCATGGAACGGCGTGTGGGCGGCACAACGCGGGGAGGGGAGAGGGAGACGTTGGCATGGCGTCCCGTCCAATTCAGACAACCTTGACGGTCCCACTAGCACGTCGAATTTTGCCTCAGCTTCAGCCCCCGTTAAAGAAAAACCCGTTGTCCCAGCCGTGCAGTTCTGTACATTCAGAACATTTGACGTCCATGTAAAGTGTAAAATGTCTATTGACGCGGGGAGCTATAATGTGCTGTAGGAATGGACCATCACTTCTCCCCCTGTCCCGCTCACGCTGGCTAAATAGAACAGGCGACTAGTGGCCATTATGAGAGCGTGGAACTCAATGGGTCCGGCCTCCCCTCGCACATTCTCCAAATAGGCACATGGAGACGTACGGGGCCCAGAGCAGGACGCATGAGCCGGAGAGTGGTCAATTCTCCATTTACATACATATATCTCTCTCTCTCTCTCCCTCTCTCTCTCTCTCTCTCTCTCTCTATCTCTCCGATTTTCAGACACGCACACAATCTATCAAAAGTTCATGAGTTTAAAATGTCCTTGAGCCAGCGGCGACAAGCTGTTCTGCTGCGTAGGCGGACGCGTCCGGTCCCGAACACTACCAAACAGTGCGAGTAGCTACCATGACCGTGAATCTTTTGTTGGAGCTGCCGCCGTACTTACGACTTCCGCTAGATTATGTTTTGCTCCGTAATGAAGTGACATTAATGAGCTGAGAACAACGCAGCTTTGCAGAAATGAACCGACGAGGGTCATTGTGTTGTTTTCATGTAGTTATGCACGCACTCTCCGAGCAGGAGGGGGGGACTTTCCGGTCATGATCCCTGAGAGCGTCCTCATTTTTTATACCATATTTTTCACGATTTGGCAGCTTTCCTCCCCCTCTCAGGCCATACTCGGCAGTGCATGGAACGACCCCGAAATGCATGGGTCCGGGCCCGAGGAGGGGTAAAGGAGACCAGGCCCCATTTGACCCGTAGCGTCCTATCAGATTTGCATTTACCATGTGAGTGCAATCATCCGGGGCCTGATGGGTTGGGAGGGGATCTTCAGCCATAATTGAATGTTTTCTGTTTGTTTATTTGTTTATTAGGCTCATGAGCAACAGGAATCATCCCAATAAAAGCTCAAGTCAATATTATAAAACATCATCGGGTAATCACTAAAATACGGAAGATACAGTGTAAAATACAGCTATAAGCACTTAAAATACAATATAAAATACATAATAGCATATATGAGCCCATCGACAGATACACAGGAGGCGAGTACATTGTAAGTACCTCAATAACTGGACTGATCCTAAATAGGTAAAAGTAAAATAAGAATCTTCTTTGCAGTAATTGGGCAGGTGTCCGTTTATAGTACCTGCCTACATGTCGGCAGCCTGTTTTGTGAAGCTGAAGTTCATGTAAGATAGTGTGTCCGTGAATTGTTGCCGCTTCAGGATCAAATAAAATTCATGCTTGCTGTATAAAAACACTTTCCAGAACCAATATACCACCGACACTGTCTTATTCGTCCCCTAGAATCATCAATCCGGATCCCATATGTATCAATATACTGTTCTTGCAGCAGTGTTAATCAGACAAAAATCAACGGAAAAATAACACATTGAATTCTGCAATCCATAACAAGGTGACACAAAATAACCAGCTTAACCGTATCAAAAATGAGTTTAGATATAAAAGATAAAAAAACAGGCAAGCACGCCAGCCATCATTTTCACTCAGTAGCCAACATAACTTGTTTTCATGTCAGAGTAGCACAGAGCTGGGATCGTATCATACAGCGGCGGATCCAGGCTTACATTTCAAGGGGGAATGGGCTTAAGGCTACCCCATCACTACCTAGAATAGCCTCTTGTCATGAAGTTGCTACAGGCACTCAAAAATTGCTGGGAGGGGGAAGGGAACTGAGGCCCGGGCAGTTCCGCCATTTTATCCGCCGCCAGTGTCATCGCAGCCCGGTCGGCGCTTTATTGCGCCCCGTGCGCGCCATTAAATCAGTGAGGCCTGGTCCGGTGCAAACACCCCGGCATCGGCGCCGGCACCAATGCGCCTCTCCAATCAGCACAGCCTTTGTGTGCTGTCCGGTGGAGGGAAGAATAGCAGCACAAAGGTCGAGGCAGCCGCTCCAAAAATGCTGCAATTGGAAAGGTCGGGACAGCAGGCTGTTTACTAGCATAGGATGGTAGAAAATTGGATGCTGCTCAAAGGCTGGAATGATTCTTAGGTAAGATGTTTTTTCACCTATGCAGCGTACCCTGTGGATACCAGATGGACCAGAGGGGTGGGGTGAATTTTGGAACAGATGCTTCGGTCGTAAATGTTTCGCTGTTCATTCAGCCCAAATTTATTTGTGTAGCTACCCTCATTAAAAAAATACAGCTTCGGTGCAAGCACTGTCCGGAGAATCGAACTACATACTTTGGCAAATTAGTTATTTTAGCTGTGAGTTGCAGAAACTTGTAGAGCTACAAGCAAGTAGTAAGTACAGCTCTGTAGGTGGTTGGGTTGGGTGGTTTAGTGGATGCCATGAAAATCTTCTAAGCTACCGGTTCCGCGTCCAAGTCTCTGCAGAGACTCTGAATATGTCGATCTAATCTCCCAAAACCCTCCCAATGGGATGAAAGTTCAATCGTTATTAGCTTTACGTGGACCCTAAAGCATACATCATTGTCCGAAACATATTACACAGAGTCTGGAACGCAGGCGCATCTTTCTTACCAACATTTGAACGATTTTTGGTGTTAGACGACGCGCCAACTGCTGAGGACTTATGGCCCGCCTGCCCGTTCTCTATAGGAATGGATTCTCAATAATCAGCATACATCTTTCTCAGGGGCTCGCCGAGATTTGAACCCGGGCCAGCCGCGCAAAAATCCAAAATGATGAACACCTCAACACCGCATCCTCTACTTGAGGTCATTATATACCCGGATTGTCTAGTCTGGATTTTCTGAATTGTTTCTTCGTCGCAGTCTTTTATATGCTTCGGTCCTATTTTAATGCGATATATGCAGCACATACCCTCTTATATAATTGCTTGGATAATTTTCTTGCGTATTATTAGAAATAGGAAATAAAGTACGTTATAAGATATCAGCCTGGTGCTCATATATATATATATATATATATATATATATATATATATATATATATATATATATATATATATATATATATATATATATGTCAGCTCCAGACTGATATTTTACTCATATTTTTATCTCATCCTCTTATACATCAAACTCAGTGGCGTAAGATACAGGTAACTGTTCAAACGGGCTGCAATTAGATATATTCTACTCTCTGGAGCCCTTCACTGAGAGTAGCATCGTAGAATCGTATTGCGAGCAGCTCCCGCCTCTGCAATGGGACACTCCCTCGGACATGAACAAGCACCGAGACATATACTGGGTCTGGCGAGTGGCTGTAATGTCTGAATGTTTCATATTACTACGCCATTCACCCAATTACGAGCAGCCATCAGCGCAGCATGGGGTAGCCTGCATTTCACCAATACGCTGCACAAACATATCAAAGGCACCCGCCGTGTGGATGCCCTTAGGCAGGGGCTTTTGAAAACTGGGGAAAAACCCAGCCAGAATTCCACTCTAGCCTATCTTCACCCAACGTTTGACTATTTTCAAGCAAGCGTGATGTTAGAATCCCCCAAAATAAATCAACTCTTGTCGCTGCCCTTGTGGCGGAGTGCCTCCAGTGATGAATGCCCCGATAGTGAGGTTGCAGGTCGGTGGAGGTCGTTGAATGTGGGTCACCGGGGACCGGCGTGGGGCGCGTGCAGACAGATAAATGGCGTGCTGTGGTAGGGCCTGATGAGTTGTGGAATGGCTTCACTGGCCCACCAAGGCCCCAGCATATGGCCGATAGCAGCAAATAGCTTCGGCTTAATGAAAGGAAGCCTGCTTCGGCATGCATGTTTGATTATTTGGGCGCCCAACTACATTGAAAATGGAGACCACGTCTTACAGTCACTGCGATGCAATTTGGATGAAACCTCCAACAACGAGTGATATCCCTCCTCGGCTTCAATCACCAAAGCAGCTTTTAACGCCTGCATTGCATGCTTACTCTTTTTCGGCGACACACATTTTTGCACAGCACCTGCTTATGTGCATATGCTGTGTTTAATCATGTATGTTTTCAATTCAGCGAAAGTTACATTTATCATTGGCATAAAAATATATGAATCCCCTGTACAGCGCGGATCCTGGTTTATTTCATCGCCAGTTCAGTCCAGAGCTCTGTAGATAGAATTAAACAAACTGAAATATTATACTTAAAAAAACATTAATAAGCCTATCAAATCCAAGCACTATACCTGACATTCTCGAAGCAGGACATGCGGATTCCGCTCAGAGGTCACGCGTACACGGTAGGGAGAGTGAATGCCGATGTTGTGACTCAGTGAGCTGCAGGCATGACATCAGCTTCTCATCAGTGCTCAGAGAAGCACGTATAACTGTATCAAATTCAGCGATCCATCACAAAGCATGATCACTTGATTGGTGTTTACCGGAAACCGCGCTCGACCTTGGCGGGATTATGTGGAACAGTTGATGTTCATTCAGGCACGAACATCCTGGTCAGGTGACAAACATCGTGGTGAACTTTGCCACAAACGACGCAGTTGTACGAGCCTGGGTTTATTGAGAACTGTTCTCAGTATCTTCAAGTGATTTCACCATCGTGGTAGAAGATACAGTAATTTGTTGTATGTGATTGTCAAGTATCCAATGAAAATCTGGAGAAGTGTAACAGGTGTATGACCTCTAGTAGAGATTACAGTTGTTCATTTTCATGGATCGGTGGAAAGCAATTACGGTTGTAACCTTTTTCTGTATCCGCTGCGTGACCAGCCAGAATTGCAGGCTAGGTGCTTTGGTAGGGTAAACTCAACCAACCGAAACGATGGCCTTGCGCGAAAACACATCGCATAAAACCGTGCATAACCGTGCCGGGTCTCGTGGCCAAAATAACCGCTGGCTTCAATATTTCTCCTGTCTGCATTTAATGCTCGTATTTCGTGCTCCTGTAATGTTTCATCACGTGACAGTTTTCTTTTTCTTTTCTGAGGCGGCAAGAAAAAGAAAAATTGGGCACGATATTTACACGAAAATGTGCCAATGAACGAAAAATCATTTCTTAGCCTGGTATATGTTTCCAGCCATGCCCAAAACAGGTAATGTTATTAATTTTTATAAAGCATAGCGGGAAATTAACCTTCGCCCGGGTGGGGGTCTTCTTAGACCCCCCTCGGGTTTTTGCAAAGTGACCAAAAAACGGCGGCGCGCAGCGCCACCAAACTCAGTCTAGCTGTTCCTTCATTCTTTTTTTCATCTTTCCTGAAAATTTTAGCTCAAGGTCATATCAGGTCAGGTGACCAAGCCAGGTAGTGACCTCACCTCAAAAAATGCTTAGGACCGCATAACTAAAAGAAGGGTTAATCGATCAAGTTGAAACTCATACCACATATTGAGCCCACCAGGACTACAACATTTGTTCCGGGATTTTTGATATTGGTGACCTAAGGCCATGTGCAGAGCATGACCTCCCCATTGTAAATACATTGGGAAAATCACGAAATGAGCTTTTCTCAGTAACTATGAAAGGAGTCAACTTCAAACATCGGTTACGACTTGCTCTTAGCCCATTTCTGAAGTGGATGCCAAACATTTTGACTTGTGGCCTTCAAAAGGTCACCTTAGGTCAAATAAGCATTTTTTGGTGTTTTACTCTATAGATTTTGAATACACTAAGATAGAACTTTTATTCTGTCACATAAGTGTTTGTATAGTCACTGCAAGTCAAATGATATACATCATGGCTATACCAGGTCAACTTGGGTCAGACCGTTGACCTGGGTCAAGTCAAATTCTTAGATTCGACCTGGCATAGCAATGTTATATATCATTCGATTTGTATTGACGAAAGGATTGCAATGGTGCATAAACTATGGCTGTATCTTGTTTGGTTGGGAAGTTATTAGCGAAAAAGGAAACGCCTTATGCATGGCTGCCTATGGACATTACCAAGAATATGCCAAATATTCAGTGACCTGTAGCTCCATAGGCTTTGACCTGACACGAAAATGGATTGAACTACAATGAAAGAGCAACTCAAGAGCTTTCGAATGGTGTTTGAAAAATGTTTTTAGCCATCATAGTTTCTAAGATATATGAGGTTTTCTTAGTACACCTCGTATTAGCGATTTTGACCTATTTTGACCTCTGGTGACCTTGATATTGACCTGACAAGAAAAATGACAGAAGTATTTTCAATATCATTTTTGAAGAACTTTCGATTGCCGTTTTGTGCTTTTTCCTAGCACTCTTAGTTTTTGAGATCGTGGGGGTCTTTTTTAGTCCCCCTCCTCCACCAGGGCGAAGGTGGCTCGTACCCGCCACCGGGGAAAGGGTTAAAGTAAATGATACCATGTCAAACTGCATCCTAATTGGAGACACCTTAATAAGAATGTGCACTGAGAGAAGATTTGATTCCTTTTGGATAAACTGAGTCGTTGCTGAAAGCGAGTCCGGATTCTGGTGTCAAACTCGGTTGGAATCAGGCAGAATCAAGCTCACTGTATTCCCGTCGTAGACTCAATGTAGTCTATTGGACCAGGTTGAGTCTAGCACGTGGGGTTTTCTGAAGCTCATAGAATTATCACCGTAAGCTCGGGAATAAAATGTCTGATGACTGGTTTCAAATAATTATTCGCTCGGTAAAAAAAACTCCACGGCATCAATGTATACCACCAACAAAAACTTCATGAAATCATTATATTCCAGCTCTCCACGAAGCACGGATTAGAAAAATATGACCCTCCACTCAATCCGGCAACTAAATTCGAGGCAATCCTCAAACGACTCCGCCCCTTTTGAGTCTGCATTTAGCATAAAAGTAGCCTTGTGGCAAACTGATGCTGGTATAATTGTAGTCTGTGTGGCATACATTTAGTCGTGCCTGGAGTTTCATTGGGTTCACTGAATGTTCCTCGTTAGTCTTCGTGTGTTTTCTTAACTCAAAACTTTCTGTAAAGATGTTACTTATATTGCTGTTTTGGCCTTGCTATTACATTAACTTTGTTTAATGATAATGAGGGTAATCCACTTTGTTTACCGTAGTCTACTTTAGCCTCCAGAAAATATAACATAATCATAACTTTGTATTAGGACACAGACAATAAACAACAATCACGTGTTCCGTTTTTCGGACAAACATGAAATGCCTTTAATGAACAATCATCACCGATATCGCCCGGAGCGGTTCGGCTTACAATTCAGCACTGCCGTGTCGTCGAGATAGCAGCCTCGTTTACTTTGGTATATAGAGATAATTGTAGACATGTTTGCTTTAAAGAATTCGTCATGGCTGAGAAAATCTCATTCTGTACACGATATTGTACAGAATGAGACATACCTCTGTCCAGCGATGGACATGCGTTCAGAGACTCCTGTGAAAATCCTTCCAATATTTGTTAAGCGCTTCTAATCTGTGCTCAAAGTGTGCTGAAAACGATCTCTAGGACACGTGGGTGGCTGTATCCAACAGTAACAGATCCTTCTCACTGCTTAATCAACTTTACATAGCAAGGGCTGTTCCGCACGGTCAAACTTGGGGCTTCAGTGCATGTTGCCGTCCTCTAGCTGACACACATGGACTCCTGGTTTTGGCCACCGCCGGTACAATGAATGCCTGAACCGTCGCAGCCCGCAGTATGCTTCTTAACTTTCACAAGCTCTCAGCAGAGTCTGCCGGTCATCAGACTCAGCTTAAGCTTCTCCTCTTGATCCGTTATCATTGCTAGGTCTATCAATGTGGCTTCTCCCGTACACCATGCCAAAGGCAGCGTGGGTTCTTCAGGCCCCTCAGGTCAAAACCCGAGTTGGATCGATGTAGAAGCACGTGCCAACGTAAAGTGAAAAGGTCAGCAATTCCTCTCAAATTTCGTATTTCGGATAACGACGTAAGAGTTTTGTGGCCAGCTCTGCGTGCAATGGCAGAGACACTGAAGATGGCGCGAAACGGCGAGCAAGTGTTCTCAATCGCGGGTCGGAGCACGCGCACGCAATCTCCGAATACCCTTTGGCTTCGGATCAAAATATGCTGGGGACTACAACGATTCTGCAGCTAAAGCTCCCATATTCCTGGTTATTTCCGGTGACAGAATATATTGATTCCTAGTATAATATAAAACTTTGAAGAAAATATTAATAGCTCTTTGAATTTCGCGGCTAGAATAGGTCTAGTACCTATGGTAAAATAATGTTTTGTGGTATAAAAAACCAAGATACCTCTACTTAAAGGTACGTTCAAGAGGGATTCGTCCATGCCCGAGTGACGTCACACGGGCGTGGAGAAATTCCTTCACCTTTGGGTCGTGTGTCAAACTGCTGCTAATGGTACTGCCTGCTTACGAATATGTGAGAATACACGGTAATCAAGTTTATCCCAAATGCAATAAATAAGCAATTCATTTTCGATTCTAGGCCTCTTTTTGCAAAAAGCCTGGATCTTTAATAATTCAATTTTCCCATGTCTACGAGGTGTGACATCACATCCGGTGATCTGCCTTTGCTGTTGGAGGGGGCTGTAAAAAAATCCCACTTGCAAAACCATATTGGTATCATATTAAGCTTCTTCCCACTATGCTTAGAAACCGAGAATCATTTCAAGCTGTCAAGGCCTACTTAAACGCTTCCTTTGCTGGAATTATGCTGGGAAGAGGATCTAATGAGAGCAAGCATGCTCAAATGTTCCTTGAATAAGGTTTCATGACATCATTTTATTCTCGAGCAGATCATGATTCCGGATTAGATAGAGCACATAGGAATACAAATTTCTCTCAGTATGGGCTCACATCTCGTGAATAGAACACTTCTATTTATGATAAGAGTCTTAGCGGAGAAGACTGGCATTAGCGAGACAGAAAGGCACCGGAACCGTCGCTCCGCAAATGTAGAGGAATGGTATTATATCAATGCAGAGTGAGATTGAGTCCCGCATGGAGGGAGGACATTGAATAATGTACAACAGCACGAGTCCATTTTTTTGTTTGTTAATTTGAATGCAAACAAAATGAACAAGGCTAATAAGATGGATCTGCGTGGAGGTTACCAGGACTGAACGGCACTGGAATCTTGGTTATTTCACAAAGTGACAATTACTTCTTGTGACTAGACCCTTAGAGAGGCCTGTTACTGCCGGTTCTCAAAGCGATCTTTGTGAGGTTACACTGAGATGACTGAAGTATATAACAAGTAGTGCGCCGAGGAAATGATCATACAGGCCGCTGCAACCATATATGGTTGCAACGGCAATCATATATGATCAACGATAGAAGCTAGCACGTCCAACACTTCATAAGACTCGCTGCCCGCTTGATCCACAAAGCGGATTGGAGAGATTAAAGCTGATGCCACAAATTCTGTAGGTTTCAACCATGTCGTGCGTAACACCAGGTCACCCGGGCTGTGGCGCCCCGGCAGCTGCGAGCCCTTTCGTACAGGTGTTCGCACGCCGTGGGAGGAGACAGGTCATGCAGGTGCACCGGGTCACTGCCCTCTGACCTGTGCGGCCGTCTGATCAATTGTCACGGAAAGACGAGTAGGAACACACTTTGGCGTGGTCGCCGAAAGCGGAGCAAGACAGGGGCCACGTACCCCTTCTGGTGAACGAGGGAGGGATACTACCCCAACATTTCGGCACATGGCCGAGTACTAGCTTTTCTGTCTCTCAATATTGAGTTACCAAAACTTTTCCTAATATTTTGTACAATAACTGTTCGATAGTAGTCTCCGGGAGCCATTGAAACTTGCCTTTTCCTCCCTCCCCTCTCCTGTTGCCACCAGGTGGTTGTCTGTCCCCCCAGTAAATCATCGACCCTAGTGGTGACACTACTGTGCAAAACATCTGCCATTTTATCAAAGTTATGTGTTTCAACTTTTATGTGCAGCATAAAGTCACTTTAAGACCCTCAACCGGGGGTTGGGTGGTTTATTGAATAGCGCGTCAGTCTACTAAAGCACCGGTCCCGGGTTCAAGTCCCGGCGGAGCCTTTCAATAAGTCGATCTGATCCCCAAATCCCTCCCAACATGGTGAGACTGGCAGTTGGTGCGTTGTTAAACCCAAACAAGCCTCATTATCAACCCTCCTCCAAAAGTGGTAGAGTTGAAATTGCCCTGTGCTAATATCGAGAGTGCGAGCAGTAATACATTTCTTTTCATACTGCGTGTGGCCGGTTACATTGCTAAGTCCGACGGACACCGTCCCAATGCCAAGCCAATGAAACAGCACTGCCAGCGCCAGTGCCGGATATAGGCAGATGCTTTTTGGGGGGACAACGGAGCCCAAAACATCGTGATCACACCGCGTTTTTACTACAAAAAAATCAGCAAAGAAGGGAGGGTCTGAGGAGTTTACACCTCCCCCTGCATGTATATTTTACCCCCCTATCCCTGAAGCCACCCATGGTAGTGCAACTAGCACAAGGCTACGGCCGACCGTCAGAACATGATTTGCCAAAACCAACACCAATTAGGGTGTATGCCAGCTCTGCAGGGATGATCGGGATTACTGCCCTGTGGTCATGACCGGGCGTCCCTGCAACATTCGTGTTCGTTACTGCCAGCTCATTGGACCCTGCTAGCGGATAGCGTGCAGCGTGCAACAACTCGGAAATGGGGTGGACACAATCCTATTATCGTCATTGCCGGCGTGGTATTTATCACTTGATCTCACTTTTATGCACCCAATAGATTGAATTAGGCCGGATATGACATCAGCCTTTCAAATGCTGCAAAGAGAATAAAGAGGACGCGACGGGCATTGGTTAGTTAGTTCCTGAAAGAGTCATTTAAGGAAAATATTTTGATTTCAAAACGCGAATCGGGTTATTATTTTAATTTCTTCGACGCAATACAAGGCTCATGACCAAATATAAGCAAACGAAGAACCAGCTGTTGATCGATCCCCGTTTCACTCTTTCAGTCAAATTTATGTCGCTCAACAAATGGAGCAATGAAAATGGTACAGTGAACAATTTGAAAGGAATGGGGGCAGCATGATCAGGTCACATAATAACAAGTTCAGGTCAGAGCTCTGATTCATTTGTGCCGACTTCACCCATTTCTGTTGATACAAAAGTGCATGCACCGAATGCAAAATTGAGCGAATCAAACGGAGAACCGTTATAATCCAACGATTTATGCTTTTTCCCAAATGGTACTTTTCGACTAAAACCGATAGTGCGCGTGCTTCAGTACACCATCACGACATAATATTGTCCGGTCGCATCTATCCGTCATCGACACTTTCCACCCACCGCCGACAGCCCTGCAAAACAAACGCCAAGTTCCATTGCACCGCTATCTGTCTCTGTCAATCCTCCGCTCGCACGCCCCCGTCGCCAGCTCATCCCGTAACGTCCGTGACCGACATCGCCCGCTGCGTGCCGCCCGCATGACCCTGTGCGTGTTACTGTGCGTGCACGGGTCGTCTGCCGAGGCGCCGAGCCGGACGCTCGGCCAAAGTCGATGCAAATTCTGCAGCGACATGGATAGATATCGGGCACCGGTCTGTTGAACGTAGGCGGTTTGGGAGTGGATAAGGGCCTGCGGCCGAGATGAAACAGTCGACTCAATGACAAAGCGTCACGCTTATTGCTGTCAAACAAGTGCCGCCTTTTATGTGGCGCCCACTGCTAGATATTGGGAGCTGCCAATAGTTTTGTCCGTATATGAAGTGGCAAAGTAAGAGAAATGTTGGTTCTACAACCAGACGCACGTGGAATCAGCATCCCACAGACTGCATCATCTGAACGGTGACACAGCTCACAAGCTCAATAGTGGCATCCGCAGCGCCGCCTGCCAGTTCTTTTGCAGCTCTACATGGCCGGACAATATCTGCTTAAGAAAGGTAGCAATGCATTCGTAAAATACCAGAATGCACTATCACCTATCGATTTGAGCTGCCGTGTCTCGACAGCAGACCAGTATATACACACAATAACAATCCTGATACATTCGATACATTCACCATTCCAGCGAACCTCAAACATCGCTTATCTCCATTCCAGCCCACCGGCCCTCCTCAAACAATTCCTGCGACAAAGCGGCGCCGTTGTATCGGCGATCTCGTCGGCGACCTGTCGGCCGCGTCGACGTCACCGACAGGGTCAGACCCAGCTCGTGACAGTTCGTGACTTCCCAGAGTCCGACGCGCGCACCAGCCCTGTCGCGAGTCAAGCCAGGCGTGACCGGCGTGCCGGGTGACGCTCACGACCTACCCCGGCGGAACACCCAATCCATTCACGTCACAGAACCGTCTCCACTGGACCATTCAGCTGGCGTGGTTCAGTCAGCCGCCTTTGACCTGCGCAGTCATTTGCCGGCTGTTGCCTGGCTGCGGCTTTCATTAACCCCAAAGTCTGAGACGACCGTGGTTTGCAATTCAAATAACTTCCGACCTCGGCCCGACCACTTCAGGTGATGTGTCGGTGTTGGGTCTGAAGTGCGGATGATGCGAACCGGGACATCACTATGACATTTTTCCTGGAGGAGGGACTCTCGAATGGGCGATGAACGAGGGAATGGGAGCCGAATTTGTAGCATGTTGATTGTCTGAAAGCGCTAAGGACGGTGTACTTATAACATATTTTTAAGTCCACGCGGTTAAGAGGGGGAAAAGCCTAGGTTGAGTCCCAAATCTTTGGGGGATGTGGACTCGTGAGTTGGGGGGGACGCATTCCCTATACCTACCCCACTTTCGGTGCCCATGTATGTGCCGTGGGAAAAATATGACATGTACGTTTTTAGTAGATATGGGTATTAAGGTGAGGCTAACTATCACCAGAAAACCAAACGGATACATCAAAAACAAGAGCCGTGGAACGGTGAACATATAGCTAACACTGCGATAAAGAACAAAACGGGGCTGGATACACCACAAAGTAATCATTTCTGACACTGCCTGTCGTTTCAAAGCACTTGTGGCAACGTCTGTGGCACGCTCGCACGCAATGCAGAGGCATGTCTGGGCGGGGTTCGTGTCTTCCCGGGGCAATGCACGCTGTGACCTTGCCTGAGGCTACGCTGGTGGATAGGCGTGCTCCCTGTCTGCGGTAGTGCGGAAACCAATAAACGTCACCATGGGACGTTCAACAGGCCAGCAATGGAGCTGCAGGCTTAGCTGTGGTCTGAGAATGCTCACAATGCCATGAAATTTGGGAAGAGTTCGGAAATACCATCGTAGTTTGCTGATTAGTAGCTAGAGGCGAAGTCAGGAAATCTTTGACTCTCACCCTCCTGGAGGCATTTCACATCCTTGCCCTTGGGAAATCGATTGGACCCTCTAGTCGTTTAGAAACAGTGATTGATAAAACACATGGTAGGCTCCAGCGTGTTGCTCGTAACCTAACCTATCCGACGGACGGAAATTTTGACCTTGGTTAATCGGTGACCTTGAGAGGACCCCATGTGTCACCGAAATATGCCAAAATCACTGTCACACAAAAACTGAATCACGGTGACCCCATGCGCTAGTATTTGTTAATGAAACACCTCATAACATTTTGAGGCGTGTGCATTTTTCACGTGCGATGACACACATAAACAGAACGTAGACACTGGAGAAACATATTAGCTATAAGCATTTGCGATGTTGAAAAATTCAACAAAAAACTAGCGTTCCGATTAAGTAAAAAAAACGAAAAAACGAGAGAAAATATAAACTAAGCTTCAGAAGTATAGCACAACTTTATATACTGACTAGCCGTTACGCCTATATGATGCCACTGCCATTGTATTTCTTTAACCGCTGCTCAATCTAATATCTTGCTATCATTTCCAGCCTTTACCCCTACCCAATTGCACTGAGAACATGGTAACTCTTTCTTTCCTACTGCAGTGGGGAAGGGGAATGGTTGAACACGCCCTCTGTTTCTCCGAAGGTGCTAGAAAACAGAGACGCGAAATGTCACCATGCGTGGTACACCTTATTCTTGATGGATTTCGCAACTTCCCGAAAAAAATGGTTTGGGTCATCTCAGTCCAGGACACCAGATCAAGTCAAGTGACCCCAACTCAAAAAGTGTTTCAAGTGGTAGGTCAGTGAAAACAAGGTTAATGTATTCATGGGTGGAGATCCCGGCAGTTCGGGGTCAGGGCACTCCTGGATTTTGTGTTTCAAATAAACTTTGTATAGAACTTGTATTGCCGTGCCAGTGGTAACCCATCCAGAACCCCCGCCCCCCCTGGATCGAGAAGAGAACTCCAGCCTTGAATCTATTGTTCTGATATTAATATCACATACTGGGCCGACCAAGCACCATGGGTCGACCAGCTTGCGCTAATTTTACTTTATATCGATGACCTCGGGTCATGCATGGGTCAATTCATGATTTCTTTATTAGAAATACATCAATAAAGCGAGAATTGGCGCGAAACTGCTCTATTTCTGTAAATACAGCTTATAATAGCTTTCTTTTCTCCAAATCGTAGTATCCTAGGCCACCCCCCTACAATTTTTTTTATTTTTTCCAAGTTGATCATGATTCAACTTTGGACTTCTGACCTCTAAGAGGTCACATGAGACTAAATAAGCAGGCTTCCAGACTTGAGGTAATAACTTTGCTCGAAATGAATACACAACTCTCATTTTGATACCATTACGTTCAAATTATCGCTACGAGTCTATTGCTATGCATATTGAATATTTTAGCGAAGATGATGGCCTACACCTGGCTTAAGGTTCGATCATAATTACACCTTGACCTAACATGGTCATCCCACCTCCACCCCTATCATCGAAGCCTCCTCCCACTGGGGCGTAATTGGATTGGGGCCTGCTGGGGCGGATGTTAAAGTACACCGTCCAAAGGCCGAAGCAAACCTGAATTTAGGTTGATCTGAGTTTCGCTGTCTACATAGTGATTTCGCTGCTGCCGGTCGAAGGGTACCAAGATTCAATGATAATTCAAATATGAATGTTTATTTCCTGGCATGCTTGCAAACTAATGACTTTGTTGTTCTGCCCTGATTGTCTCCATTCAAAGGTTTATAAAAAGAGAGTAAATCTTCTGAAAGATTGCCGCCTGCGTTAAATGCTATTCGGAAACGAGATCGTGAATACGTCATTATTAGCTCAAACAAATCAAGCAGCTCTGGAGTGAGTGGCAGTCAAATATCCAACATGAAGGACGCTTCAACACTATCTGGCTTTTTCTAGAGAAAACAAAGTTTGAACGTTAGCTTTTTAGGCTTTTCATGCATTCAGCTTTCCGACGAAGTTGAGATAAAAAACAAATATTGAATATTTCCTCATTTAGGAGCACCCAGCAGGCTCGACAGTTCAAGGAGTAAACTGATTAAAAAGTCATAAAGTTGGAAGGCATAGTTTTGATGCTCCAGAGGTATATAAATGGGATGAGATTAAGTGAAAACATAGGGTATCCGAACCTGAACTTCTTTGTCGGTGATATTAGTCCACAAAACAAGTCTGGATAGAGACAAGAACAAGACAACCTTAAAAACTCGGATAGACAGTAAGCTAAGGAAACGCCCTGTTTGTATGACGTAGAGCAAAGAGATTCTGTCCTGGAAATGATGATAACCCATAAAAAGAACAATAGCAAGCAAAATATCGTTGTTGCCTTAAAAGGGAATCAAAGCGGTATAACACCAAAATAAAATGTCATTGCATTGCACAAATTCACTTCATCGTCCGCGACGCTCTGCAAGCTTTGCACTAATATTTGGGAGATAATTTGCTTGCTTCACCCGAAAACCAGGATTTCCCTTTTGACGTACCATTGCTCAATTATTTGTAAATCTAGTCCAAATGCTTGGAAAGGGAAGGAGAACCCAGGCCAAATCGTAGGAAAACAGAATCTTTTAAAGAAAATCGGCAAAAATCGACTAAAGCTGGCAAAATATGGACGCTTTAGCGCAAATATGACTGGACTGCCAGCCTTGTGTGCAATAACTAATCAAGAGACTATCATACGACACTCAATGACCGGTATAAGCTCGCTCGATTGCAAGAAAAAGAGCATTTTTGAGTACATGGGATAATCACAGTCACAGTGCATTACAGCTTGAAGCACACGCAGCAAGCCATCATGAATCACGATGAAGACCGAGCCTAGAAACTGGGAATATTTGTGGCGATCCACCAACTGGAATTAAAACTGTTTTCTGAAAAAACACCCACTCGACTCAGATAAATACCAGGCATTATGGAAAAGCTTCCACCTGCTGCTCAAGTCTTTGGAGGGGAGAGCCGTGGACCCCTCCCCCTCCAAGTGTTTTTTTCGAAGTTGGCCAGAAAAGCGCTCGTAGCCAAGAGATGATACTCGGTCCCATTTGAGATAATTAAACGGCATGCTGATTGGTGTTGTAATTTTGAAAATAAGTCGACATTTTTTATAAGCTTTCAAAGTTAGACCCACATTTTAAGACCGGCACAATCGCGCAGCCGTACCAGTTCATTTGCATTGGAGACCGAGTGGTGGCATCATAATGTCATATAAACTGAATGATATGTCAAGCTCTCCTCACATGAAGGTAAAGGTCAAGGTCTTCAAAGGTCACAGGTCAAGGTCATACCAGCACTTTCAGGGTAATTGGCCTTAGTGCTTCCGGTCAAATGACGTTACCCAGTCTAAAGCATGTTATGCTATGGCGTCATAGTTAAGGTGACTCAATGTAAAGTTCAAGGTCAAAGGTCAAGTTCAAAGGTCATGGGTAAAGGTCAATCCTCATTTTCCGCCCAACGGTCGCTATAGTGTTAGTTATAGTGTATGTACATTATAGAGAGTGTACCATATTGTGACGTCATACATCAATGCCCTTGAATGTATGTACCTTGACCCCAAAACTTTAGGATATGTTTTTGTGACTTTCGCTCTATGACCCTCGTCCGCCTGTAGCATATTTCTGACTTTTTCCTACATAATTACGGTATTTTTTCAAAAGGTCCCTAGCATAGCTAATATTTGACCTTTATGGATTCGTTTGACGTTATAGATTTTGGCCTCAGTCGATGAAATTGGCTATGATGTGAATATCTACAGCCCCACCCACCCTCTAGTCTGCGTTTTTCTAGCTTTCCTAGTTTTCGAGATCTCAGGAAGGCCTACCAGCCCTCCCCTCCAGTGGGCGTTAGTGTCAGACCCCTCTCCCGTGTGAGTGGTAACCCAATTCTTATTTTTTCATTCACTTCCTGAATATGTTTTCAAAGATCCTTACTCTATTGTTTTTCTTCGAAGCCTGCAAAAACTAAACCAATTACAGAAGTTTTCGGAAGAGAAAACCTTTAGCAAACTTCTCAGGAGTATCACGCTCACAACTGAGCCTATTTTTGCAAGCCGCATACTCTCCGCTGTTTAGCAAGTCCAATCGGAGAGACTGCCAAATCAGTTTCGAAACCAGCTGCAGGCTGACTCAGCATCACAATGCACTCGGTCCCACCCGGGGACAATTTACTAATCAAGCCCGTGCCGGAGACGGGGCGGGCTCGATCCCGTCCAATTATCCTCTTACGTCCTCCGACGCATCGCGCTGAGGAGTACACCGTGGATTTTACATTTGAATAGCTATCCAATCCAATCGAGTTCAATTTATTGATAGATTGAATTGGATAGCCAAATAATTGTGGTTAGTTATGGATTTGGATTTTAATTCGGATTCCAATTAATGACGATTTAGTGATATTATTTACACAAGTATTGGATCTGGCTTGACAGCGACCATGTGCAAAACGATTGGTCTGGATGTAAATGAAATAGACTCGAACGGCGACCGGAGTGTATCTCAGTTTTTGTTGGCCAGGACACTCTCTACTATTGAGAGGCGCGGTACTCCGCGGTAACAGCCGAGTCAGAGTCCAGGCAAAGGAGACAACGTCAGAGCAGACAAAAATGGAGACGAAACTGGAGAGTTGTGTTGTGAATAGAGTCTCTGCTTCAGCAGAATCAAAATGAATGAACAAAATCCTTAGCGGGTTTTAGTTTTGTTAAATAAGAGCCAACGCAGACTGAGGCAGCTTTGATGTATTTGAGATAAAATTGTTGAAGCATTAGAAATGCTGCACAGATTAGGCGTAATGGAGACATCAAAGTAACCCGCAAACAAGCATTATGTCAGGAAGGGAGATCAATGCCTGATTTCAAAAGAAATAACGCTTGTAAAACATACGCCATGTGCGCGGAAATAAAGTAGCTAATGAACCAAAGACATACAATACATGGAAGGCAAATGCAGTCTCGAATACTCGGCCACTGGCTAATATTCTACGATACGAAAGAATACTACTAAATCGCCATTGATGTGATGAATGTGATGCGATATTTCACTTTAATTGTCCTGTAGTACAGCACTACTTAGGATCAGAGGTGGCGTGCCAAGCCCGACTTAACTTCGCGACTAACGAACCGCAAGTGGAAGCACCTGCTTTTTAATCAGAGCCACTTACTTATTTTTTAAGGAAGCCCCATATAAGTATTAAGTGCGGGCCAGCCAGAAAGGTTATAAAGGCAAAACCGTAGAGGACTGAATTTTCATGGGGCGTGGATATTGTACCAGAATATCTATCTGTTCCGCATAGTTTCGCAAAGTGGGTTTCCGAGTGACAGTGAGTGACGTTTTGTTAAGGTTAGTCGGTCTTACCCAGAAGCGCACTATAACGGCCAGCCTCAGTTTCGGTGCCTCCAAAAACCCCGACTGTAGTGGGTTCATATCGATATGACGGCGCAAGAAATGTACTACTTTGGCTTTACAGGAAAAGCCCTTATTAGAAGCTGAACTCCGGAAAGACCTGCTGAAATTGAATATACTCGATTAGTGACATATAACAATTAAGTAGTTCTGGACGTTCGGACACTGTTATCACATGACACTTTTCTTGGGCAGGAAGAAAGTGGGCACGTGCCTGCTACTTCCAGATTAAGCACCTTAACCCTAATGAGGAGCAGTAGAAGCTTTGTACTAAAAACAAAGCAGAATCCCCACCTAACCCTCCTCCCCCAAGAAAATGTAGCTAGGCAACCCTCCTGCTGGTTCGGCTCCTCCTCGAATTCATATTATCGACCACGTCACGGAGCGGGCCACAGTGCCACTGTTGCAGCTCTTGTTGTCTACGGAATGGCGCTCCCCTTCATCGCGGATCTTGGACTCGCCTGATTCCTGAAGCCAGGGGCACCGAAAGCACGAGGAAGGGGGATGTATCCTTTCCGACTTTTCATCCAAAACCTTTATCCAACTCGAATGGTGCGCAAGGTTCAATGCTTAGGCAGGAATAAATGCTGGGCATCACAAGGAGCCCAGAAACCGATGAGTTTTGGGTTTTAGAGGGGTGGATTGATGTCTCCGAGGAATCAGACCTTCACTCAAAACCCTGTCCCACCATCTTTTTTGGGCCGCTGGCGACGCTTCTCACTAGAGAAAGCCTGATAGTAGCTGAAGGTGAAACTAGAGTGGTCCCAAATGCGTTCTTTCATTGGCTTGGCGCACAGCATCACAGACCGTCATTTGACACCTCTGGCAGGGAAAGCTCTGCCAGAGGCCAGAAGACCCATGTTTCACACAAAGCTTCTTTATGCCCGCTCTGGAATGACAGGCACCATTGAAATTGACGACTAGTGGCGACACTGTAAGTTGGGAGGGCTGGCAGAGGCGCCCACTGGTGGATTGGGGGAGCGGTAAAAACGCATTTGCCTGCAAAACCCCGCCTGCACCCAATTTGTTTAGAAAAAGCAATTAGTTTTTGTCAATTTTTGGCTCCGTTAAACAAACTGGTGCAGATCCACCACTGGACGTGACAGCCCCTCAAATAACATCTGTCAGGTTGTCTGGACTATACTTAATGTCGTTGCAGCTTAACTCTATTCCTGTCAGGCTCCTGGTTACCCCTACTCCAGTCAGGGGAGGGGTGGGATTCGGCCCCTAAAATATCAGAATACGCCCGGTTGATTTTAAGAATTCAAAGTGGGATGATTTTATAATGCCAAAATCCTTCTGAATACATATAAAATATTATTTCGAAATCTAGAAGATTATGGGAAGGGTATAATTGTGTGGAAGGTAAAAATACATTTCGTAGTGTTTTTCTCTAGATTCTTCATAACTTTTGGCCCTGTTGTTGGATTTTTATAAGACTGGTATTTACTGACAGATAATTGGTGCTAAATTGTCATAAATTTCGATATACATTTATCAGTTTTCCATTGTGTGGATTAGCAAACAGATATTGCCAGCAATTTAGAATTAGAAAGTGAATGAATAATGCCAAAGAACATAGGGTGGATGCAGGAAAGCAGAATAGTGAGATAAGACCCATATTGTCTATTTTTAAAAAGCGTGTACGTATTTTCAGCTATCAATACTTTGGTATTGCTAAAGCTTTATCCACCCTTGTAAAACCCAAAGGGATTATGAATGATATTTTACTGTCTGATCCGCTTATGTATTAGTTGTTCTGTATTTGGTCTCGGAACCAAATCATGCCCAAGATGTTTGTCCCATTTTTTGCACTTACCATACTAAAATACGCTTGCACATGCGTGGACCCCCTTGATTACAATACCTGAGCTCGCATATGGCATCTTATTATAACATAATATAGTTCTGGGAGTATGGTATGGTTACTTTTCTTACCCTCGGCTGTCCTGTAAGTAGTGTTTTCACCCTGCAAAAACCCAATCCAATTGCACATGAAACCCCCCATTTTGAGCTGTTGGGACTCCCTCTGTAAAAAAAACATATTAAAATGTGAATAAATCATCGCCTGACATCCCATCAATAATACTCAAACATTTTGACTACTCTCAATATTTTACCGGGTGGCTTTGTTTTACGAAGAATGTTCCGCACACGATAATAATCGGTTTGGCAATAAATCATCCCTAAATATCGACCCATAGCCCCATCCCATACATCATACATCATCCATATATCATCTCAAAACTTTCCATAAATCTGACCGATTTAGTTTAAGGAAAATATGGAAAGCTTCAAAAGCTTATCGCAAACCGTCTCGAATATTATCTCTTGGGAAAACATGAGAGGCGAGCAGAATTCAAACTCCACTCCCTAACGGAAAATGGGGTTAAGTCCCATGTCGCTGTGCTGAAAGATATTTTTGATAGGGAATTGCAGCAACCGCATTATAAAGTTTTACATCTGCACTTTTCCCTAAGGGATGGTCATGACCAAGACTGGATATCTTTTCTCGATTATTGAGAAATCCTGTATGGATTAAGTGCCATGGTAATACAAAGCCTATATCAAGAGTCCTGACCCCCACCACCCCTTACCCCCACCCCCGGATCTCCACTCATGCATAGGTGGAGATCCGGGTAGATCCCTGCAGCAATATCTATAAATATGGCCAAACAGGCAAACTGCATTATCCTATGAGACGACGTTCTAACTAGCATCTACGAGAAAACCGCTCACATGAGAGCCTCGTCTTTGTTTGTCATGCTCCAGTGTGTAGCATGAATGGCCTCACGACAAAGCCGACAGAGATTCTATCACCTAAGCGTATAGATGTAAGACGTTTTCATGTGTCAATGAGCCCCGTGTGCCCAGTGGGGCTTTCCATCACGTTTTATTTACGCCTCGAATCACACTAATTCAACTGTCAATCGCTGCGGAGGCAACGCAACCACGCATTGCTGACAGACGCATTCCTTCTCAATGTGACCTTGGCATGTGCTCACGCATAAAGACAATAAGTACTCGTGGGCTCTGAAAGGTGAAAGCAAACTCCACGTGCGTTAGTGACCCGCTTTACAGATCTCTTGAGAACTATTCGCGTTTTTCGAGCTAGTCTGCGCATGTTTTGATAAGGCCATCCACACGCCTCAGAATACGGGGAAGAATAGGCACCTCTGCCCTCCCCTCCAATTTTTATCCAAAATCACACCGATTCCAGGCGAATTGGAAACATATGCAAATGTTCCATCCAGCTAGCGCGAAAGGCAACAATGATCCCAAGTTTGATAAGGTTGGGGTCCTAGCGGCAAAAGTTTTTGTAAGTAATAAGAAGGTTGAGGATTAGCTGGTCCCTCACATTTTTTCCGGTGGCAACACTTACTACATGCGAGCGGGTCCAGCTCAGGCGTGCATTTTACCAATGTCATCACATCGGGTGCCCATTCGAAGCGACGGCCAGTCACTGCTTTTTTGACGAGGTAATTCCAATACGCTGCACAATATCGCCAATACTGGCCGACTTCCCCAACATGTGGGCCAGGCTGGGGTTAGTGTTGCGAAGTGATTTGTCATTCCATATGCATGGGCGAATGCTGGAAAGCAGGTGCAGGCTGATGATCCACTGTGTTTTGACGTCCTCTTGGATGGAATTCACGACAATAACAGTGCGTAGAAGGTAACCAGGCGAACACTAAACAGACGCTAAAACATGAAAGTAACTTTCCTAAACCCATCTATCTACAATTCTAAAGCACGCCATCCATACGTGGAAATTACTTTGTAGAGAACCTGGATTTTCCACCTGCCGGGCTATGACTGAGACTAATTTTGGATCATCCTTTAAGCAACAGGGACATGTTTCCAGAGGTTAGTGGTTCCTTTCTCCAAGCATCATTCCCGCCCAGGAAAAGTCTCCCTATTTTTACAGTGCTCCCTGCAAGCAGTGAGCCGTTCCAGCTGCAATATTGCAAAACAACAATTTATCAAGATTCCGTCAGATATTAGACTTCAGACTCGACACTGGAAGTACCGTACCAATCCTGCGAATGGTTTGTTCTCAGTACTGTATGGCTACGAGTTGTTTCCTCACCTCAAGCTAGCGGCGCGGCAGATGTGCTGCGTACCTATCGTGACAAAAACAACACGTTGTTTACTTATATCTACGTATATATTTACTTATATGTAAAGCATTTCAAACGTTGATAGATTGAGGACGACTGAGGCGAGGAGCATGATTATAAGCTGACAAGATGTTCAATGGCTTGCCTCGTTGAATTCTGGATGCAAAATGGATATATTACACTGGGATTATATACTTGGGCACAGCCCTTCATCAAAATCAGCATAAAACAATAGGTAAAACCACAAATGGTCTTGCTACACTATGACCAAAAAGTTGTGATATTTCCCATTGTATTATGCTGGTTCTGGTGAAGGGCTGTGTACGAATATATAATCCCAATGTATGAGATCAATTTTACATCCAGTATTTTAGGTCTTTCGTTTAACCCCCGCCCCACCGGGGGTATCAATGGCCCCCTAAGGTTTTTTTCGAAATAGCAGAAGAACGACGAGATGCAGCACCGCAGTTGAAAGCTCTATCTGGCACCCCATAATTTTCCCACCAACCCTGAAATTGTTTACCCCGGGTCACCCAGGATCAGGTCACCAGGCAAGGTCAACCAAGGTCACCTCACTTCAACTTTCAAGCTCTATAAGAGCTTAGTCGATCGATTTGAAACTTCCTACCCTTCATGGCCCCTTCAGGGTCTACAAGGTGTATATCCTGGATTTTTTTCTATTCGTGACTTGAGGTCAGGTCACGAGGTGACCTCTCCCATTGAAAAGCATGGGAAAAGCTGTCTTATTTTTTTTTAAATGAGGTGAGAGGTACTTGATATGAAAGCATGATTACCCATGTATGAGCCCCTTTCCATAACCCCCTCAGGCCAGTAGGCGAGGAAAAACCTGTTGCGCACCGACCTTCAAAGGCAAAGAAAGGAAGCTCATGATTTATCAAGATATATTTTCCGCATCTTCATTGTCCGGCCAGATGTCCTGTCAAGAAAAGAAAGAAAGAAAGAAGAAAAAATCACGTTATACTCACTTATGATGATCTCTAGGAGAAATGGAGTTCTTTCAGATGATGATGAGATGAGAGTGACTTTAGATGTGAGCATGCTTTTTTGGGAACACCACAGTGCAGACTAGCACCGGTTCTGATTTTTTTATGATGATGAGGTGAGAGTGACTGAAGATGAGAGCATGATATTTGTCTGTCAAGCGTGGAAACATCGCAGAGCCACTTGACCCCGGGTGCTGAACCATAGACAGGTATATACGTTATTAATAACGTGTTTTTTAACCTGGTTTAGATGAAACAGCCTAGCTCTTACAATTTATTTTATTTGTTGTAACAAAATTATTAACACTACAAATCTAGAGAAGCGATTCGCCACGGAATGAAACACGCATACCTAGTTCGGCTACCACAGGGACAAGAGGAGATACGAAAAGATCTGGTCTATTGGTTGACATACAAATCCAACAGTTTCTTTTTTATGATATTTTTTATTACTGTTTTGCTAGCTGGCACATCTGCAACTACTTGAAATTGATTGATGAAAATGGAATTCCACAATTTAGGGCCAAGGCAGGGAGTAGTGAACAAACGATAATTTCTATTAGAAAATGGTTGTTCAAGAGTCACATTTTGCCGAGTCTCATGATGATTGATTTCTCTTATTTTGAACATACTGCAGAGTGAATGAGGAAGCGAGCCTGTAAGAAATTTGTGTACTAGAAGAAGCATTTGGGATTTTGCTATATCACTAATTTTCAAAACTTTAAATTTGACAAAATATGGTTCAGAACTATGTGGTAGATTAACATTTGCAATAAGTCTGACCGCTCTTTTCTGTAACACAATTAAACGGTTCAACTGTGATGAGTAATTTACCCCCAAGCTAGACAGCAATAATTTAAATGAGAATGAACCAAGGAGTTGTAAAGAAGCAGAGCTACTTTTTCGTTAATGAAGTATCTAATCCTATGAATAATCCCAATGCATCGACTAATTTTGGTACAAACATAGTTGATATGAGCATTAAATTTTGGTTGTTGATCAAAAATAACTCCTAAATATTTAACTTCGTTTTTCTCTTGTATTTCCCGATTGTCCAATGATATTTTTAGCCGTAGCTCACTTTGAAATGGAGAGTAATGCTGGCTGAAAGTTTTATCAGCATTAAGGGAAAGATAATTATCGGAAAACCAATCAGACACGTTCCGAAGAGCAAGATTAACAACTTGTTGCAAGATTTCTGGGTCTTTGTTTTTAAACAATAGGGCAGTATCGTCGGCATAAAGAAGACAGGTCATATTTTCATTTATCAACGGCAAATCATTTATATATAACAGAAATAGAATCGGTCCCAAAATAGACCCTTGTGGTACACCAATAATAGTATTCTTAAATTGAGATATTTCATTATGAATTTTTACACACTGTTTTCTATTTGTCAAATAAGAAGTTAACATATCATTCGCTTTATTTCTCATGCCATACCTTCCAATTTTCTTTAGTAGAATTTCAATGTCTACAGTATCAAAAGCTTTCTTAAGGTCAATAAAAACACTAAGAACATGTTCCCCATTTTCCGAACCCCGAAGTTACATAGTCTTGTAGCATAATAATAGGCATATACGTTGATCTATTTTTTTTGAAACCCAAACTGGTTTTTGTAAATAATTGAATTGGCAACTAGGTGCTCCATTAGCCGGGTTAAACAGGAGTTTTTCCAAAATTTTTGACAGCACTGGTAATATACTAATAGGTCTATAATTTGTCAACTGTGATCTGTCACCTGTTTTGAACATAGGTTTAATTTCAGCAACTTTCAGACAATCAGGAAAGACTGCATTTTCCAAACAAGCATTATAAAATTGGTTCAGGTAGGAAATGATACTTTTATATGTTTTTTTCAATAATTTGGTATTAATTCCATCGACACCTGCCCCTACATCTTTCAAATTTTGTACAATAGAGTCGATTTCTTCCTCATTTGTTGCATATAGCTGAAGCTCCTGTTCACAGTATGGTACCTGAATTATAGGGTCAAGAGCAGAGGGGTGTATTTTTTTGTTTTAGCTCCAGACCTATAGTAGAAAAGAAGTTGTTGAAGGCTTCCGCTAGATTTCTACTTCCACTTGTCTTAAACCCTTCGGTGTCATAAACTGTTTCTGGTAGGCTACTATTTTCGCTTGATGCATTTCTTAGTTCATTTATTGTTTTCCAGGTTTTTTTCGAATCGTTTTTAACTTTGTCAAATTCAAATGCGTAGTAGTTTTGTTTCGCTTTACGAATCACCTGAACCAAAACATTTCTGTACCTCTTGAATTTCTTTAGGTCATTGTCGTCCTTACTTTTGAGTGATTTGATGTAGAGTTCATTTTTTTAAGTTAATGGAAGCCAGGATGCCAGGTGAAATCCAAGGTTTTCTTGGATAGGTCTTACGATTACAATTATGTTTATAAGAGAATTTCACTTTACCTTTCTGATAACAATCTATTATTTTGTCACCTATAATGTTCGCATCTGTCTCACCTTCGAGGCAGTGTAACTCGATCCTCAAAAAATCATTCATTTCATTAATTTTCCTATAGTCAAAGCAAGTCATTTGAGTAGGTGTAGCAATTTGCGGCACGCATTCCTTTGCAATTATCATAACAGGAAAATGATCCGCAATATCACTCATCACAATCCCTGAGAGTTTTATGGACGGTAACTCATTTGTAAATATGTTATCTAAAAGCGTATTTGAGTTTCCTGAATGTCTGGTCGTTTTTTAAATCGTAGGAAGAAAACCATACGAGCACATGGTCCAGAAAAAACTTTTAATGTAGGAATCATTTTCCAATGACAAAAGATCAAAATTGAAGTCACCAGTAATATATGTAATTTTATTAAGTTTAGCGAGCCATTCCAAAGCCGAAATCAATTCTTCAATAAACTTGTACTTATCTGAATTAGGTGCTCTATATATTTGACAAACTACAAATGTTCTGCTTTTGCACAGTTTGGCAACTGCACATACAACATCAGCAGTCGTAAATGGAGGAGGATACAATTGCTCGGGCTTTAGATTTGTTTTTATATACAAGCCGGACCCACCTCCCCTTCTGACTTCCCTGTGACAAAAGAAAGCAGAGAAGGACGAGATACCAAAATATTTTTCGAGTTTACTATCAATCCAAGTTTCAGAGATTGACAAAATGTTCAAAGGGACTGAAGTTTGTTGAAGAAAATCAATGATATGGTTAAATTTATTCAAAATTGATCTAGAATTCATATGCAAAATGAGTAGGGCTTTCTCTTTATGAGTTTCTAAATATTTAAGAGCCGTGGGCTGATAATATGAACATGTATTTTTTACTCTTTCGAAATCTTCATGGTAATCTAGATTTTCATCTTCATCTGATGTTTCAAAAGGATTAAAGCTTAAATTATCAAGAAAAATATTTGTTTTAATATTCTGAAGCATCCAGTACCAACCAAAACCTCAAAAAAGTAGGACAAATCCAAAAATTTAGAATTAGTAAGAAGTTTCAAAAAGAAATTTTGACTTCAGGAAGACAGAAGCAGTAAACACTAAACAAAGGCGAAAAGGCGTTTCCCCAGGAGTCCTGAGAACTTATATGTTCATATAATCATCTTAATTAAACTAATTAATAATACAGCTTTAAGAAGAAATTACAATTCTGGAAGTTATAATTCTAGGATACCATCCATGATCTCTAAACATGTCTGAACGCAAGGAATCCTAGCACATGTCTGGTACAGCGCCACATACAATAGTTATATGATTTCTACAATACTTATGATCTAATAGTCACAAAAACTATTGCAAATGCTCAGCTTGCTCAGCAGAAAAGCATTCCTGGACACCATTTCACGGATTTCAGGGGCCATATTTACTTTTTAACCTCTCTGAGGTCATCCAAGGTCACCAGGGGTCACAAACAGTATTTTGACAATAACTTTTGACCTAATTAAGCTAGAGCACTGAATCAAACATCATCGTATATGTCTCGTCACTGGCTTTGATTTAATATACAGCAGGGCCACTTTCTGACCTTTCGTGACCTCAGGTCATATTACGTCACGAGGTGATCTCTGGAGGTCAAACCACTGGCGGGAGGTCATTATGTTTCACATATCGGAAAAATGTATGACATTTTCCTATGAAGTGTACATGCATTACCAGATTGCAATAGCTTCAACGGCCTGAGAGCTATGCCCAGTTTTCTTAAGCAGTGCATATTTGAGTGAAAACAGTCTATCGTGTCCTAACTTGACCTCTTGAGGTCAAACCATCGACCTGAGCGCTTTAACATGCCAATAAATTTCTTACTGAATCCACGCGAGCTTTCTAATGCACTTTGCAGATTTGCGCTAACCCCCACACTTTCGGAGTTAGACGGGCCATCGATGGCCCCTGGTGGGGCGAAGTTGGCGACGAAACCCCGTTGGGGCGCGGGTTAATAGCTTGTCAACCTATGAAATGTTCAATACAATTTATCGATATAATATTCGGGGCTGCGTAGCGTATCCTCACCTCCATCAATGCGCCATTTTATCAAGGCGTTTTCTTAATAGCCTCCTTAGGCAATGATAAAGAAGAAAAATAATACGTCTTTAAAATTGACGATATTTCTGGGCTGCCTAGTAGTCGGATCATACATTTTGATATACATTATATTCAATAAGTGCTGGAGCAGCCTGATTGCTTTGTTTTCCCACGGACGAGAAGAGCACGTAGTTCTAGAAAGGTGAACTTTATTGTTATCCCGATTCGTACATGCTCCTGAGCTGAGCTGCCAAAACCAGGCAGAGCTCAGGCAACAATTCATTTCCCCACCGGACACCGATTTTTACCCCAAGGTAAAGACGTTTCCCCGAACGAAAAGGGTTATAACAGTTTAACAAGAGAGAAACAATTATGCCCAACCCACAGAATGAGAAGGTTAGGTACCAGATTATAATTCCATACCAGATTGCAGGGATTGTTTGCTCTCCCAATGGGTATCAGTCTCAGTTTTAAGATATTAAATATTCTGGTACCCTGATATTTTCCAAACTATGCTGAGAGGATCGGGTATTTTGAGATCTCCTGTGCCAGGCCAGCCATGCAGAGACATAGGCGGATCCAGAGGGCAAGGGGCACTTCAGGGCCCCCTGAAATGACCACGGCGCCCCCTTAACGGTCGATGGCGCCCCCACTCCTGAGATATTGCTCTCCGTACCCCCAGGGTGCCCCCACGATAGGATTTGGCGCGCACCTGACAGGTTTTCCATCCAAACGTGATGCCCCCCGGTCCCGGATGGTGCCCCGGACCATATGCCTCCCCGATCGGCAATCCTGGATCCGCCCAAGTGCATAGGTATGAGATTCTCATGGGAACACGTCCCTCAAACCATTTCCGTTTGGACACTGGTCTCCTCCCGAAAGCATCCCGCCTCTCTCCTAGCCGAGCAGCTCTCCCTTCTCCTTCATTTGGTCTTTGATCTGAGCGACGAGAAAGGAGGACATCCGACAGAGCCGCTCCCGGGAGTGACATCACGGCTGGTGGGAGGAGATTGGGTCGGGCATCGAGGCTCCCAGCGGTAGCTAAATCCGGTTCCCACCAAGCTGGTTCCTGCGTTGACTCTATTTTAGCCCCTATGGACTCCGGTGAGTCAGGCTGCGTGGAAGTGAGTCAGGGTGTGACGTCATGTATTCTGTACGGCTGCCCCTGGCGGCGCTTTGACAGCGTGAACTGAGTGAGCTCACAGACACTCCCCAATTCCTCGCCTGACCCCGGTGACTAGAGGATCCTGTTTTACGTCAGTCTGTATTTTTAGCTATGCGGTTTGTACGAGGGAAGTTTGGCTGTGCATGCGAAAAAAGTAGAACGGTAACATGACAAGAAGTTGTAAGACTTAATGCTGGGCTACCGACTCGGAGATCCAAGGAGGGGGAGTTGCAAACAAGGCACTTGTCTCCACCTCTTCAAACATCCCTATTTCTAAAAAAGGCTACATTTTTCGCGACTTTTGACCCCATTGCCTCCCCGGACCTATACCTACGACCAGTGCAGATGCATTACAAACGGCTACCTAGTGAAATGTATTCAATGAACAGCGATATGCCTTGCTATTTTACGATGAATATTTATGGTTGACTTCGAACATTGTTGCTCGTTCATTGCAACTTTGCATACAATTTCCATAGCCCCTGGGACAATTATAACTATATTTCTTTTATACCATTCGTTTTCACCACCTGTGCCATTTTTCTTCCATTTAGCATTGCTTAAGTCATCAGGTTCCCTGCTGAAAAGAAATTAGAAAAAATTGTTCTAGCTAGCAAAAATCTTGGCCTCACAATAGATTAAACAAACCATTGTTGTGCCTCTGGATTTAATATCCCGTCACTTATGGGCTGATCTTACCCATTTCCTGTCGCATTTATTACTCAGCTATCCTAAATTGTCCTCCAAGAAAAATGGGCATGTCACCCGTATGACATATCTGATAAAAGTTCAACGCTAAAGTCATGCCGTCCGACATCATTGCATACCAATGCAATAAATTACAAACTAGCGCCCACCAGAGCTCGTTAATTCCCACAATGTTGTTGCTTGTCGGCCTTTTATGGGCTTGCTTGCTGCAGCCGGAAGGCACCATGTGTGATGAGAGCTTTCAGCTCAATCGAGTGTTCCGGCAGCTACCTTCTGACGTTGCCAGGTCTGTTTGACATTTACCGAGAAGAGGTCGTCGCCGGCCACCTTTACTGCCACCAGAGCTGTTTTCAGGCCGCACCTGGCTCAGCAAAAGGTCAGTTGAGATCACAGGTCACAGGAATAGCTTGTGCATGCAATTAGCCGTCGACGTTTCCGACGCAGCGGGTCGTCCGACAGCACTACAGGTCACAGGATGGTGCATTGGCAGATGTATGAGTCATAGCACACTGACACAGTTTCAGAGGCTCGTAAAACGCCCCACCTCTGACACGCTCGCGTGCATAGAAATGTTTGATTAGTCGTATCTCCAAAGGTGGTTCCAGGGGGAGAGGAGGATGGGCGGGAAAAAAAACTCGACCGTAAACATGAGTTTTGGCGGCTCGCATCAATAAAAGTGATATTTTGTCCTTCGTACCTGAAACGTGCTCAATCATATCGAATAGGGTGGAACACGCGCGAACCAATTACGTTTGGATGCCGGTAGCGCCCATTAATACCTATTGATCGCATTAAGCCCATTAATGCCAATTAATGTGCTCATAACAGTGGTACATTGATCTGAATATAACAGCGGTACATTGATCTGTTCATAGCAGCAGTACATTAATCTGATCATTACAGCGGTACAATCATTTGTTCATAACAGCGGTACATTAATCTGTTCATAACAGCGATACATTGATCTGATCATGAAAGCGGTACATTGATCTGATCATAACAGCGGTACATTGATCTGATCATAACAGCGGTACATTGATCTGTTCATAACAGCGGTACATTGATATGTTCATAACAGCAGTACATTGATCTGATCATTACAGCGGTACATTGATTTGTTCATAACAGGGGTACATTAATCTGTTCATAACAGCGATACATTGATCTGATCATGAAAGCGGTACATTGATCTGATCATAACAGCGGTACATTGATCTGATCATAACAGCAGTACATTAATCTCATCATTACAGCGGTACATTGATTTGTTCATAACAGCGGTACATTAATCTGTTCATAACAGCGATACATTGATCTGATCATGAAAGCGGTACATTGATCTGATCATAACAGCGGTACATTGATCTGATCATAACAGCGGTACATTGATCTGATCATAACAGCGGTACATTGATCTGATCACAACAGCGGTACATTGATCTGATCACAACAGCAGTAGCAGTACCGTAATACATTTTTGTTTGCCTGGGGCTAAAACAGTGCCTGGGATTTATCAGCGAAACAATATTGCATCGCTCGACGCTCGTGCCGGCGCACTTTCTCAGCTATGTGCTGCCTATTTGCAAATGAAGCACGATTATAACGCCAGTAAATTGTCGTATGTGATACACCTCACTACTATCAAGGCTCTGAAGGCTATAGTAAACTTGGCAACCTTTTGCACTCGTTATTTTTGGCGGGTGCACATCCATACGCCCCCTGTTCTCATTCCATTGAATCTAGGACGAAATAAATGTATTGATTTGCTTTCTCCCCAAGCCCTTAACAATTTTGTTACGTGCGTACACTATTTCTAGCAGTGGCGACGGAATGTTTTCCAAGGCAGCCTTTTAGATCACCTCCTAAAATGTCTCTGCCGGCAAATATAAAATGTGGACAGTATGTGCGATTACCTCACATCACACTCTCAAAGTAGCCTCCTATATTCTGAGGTCAGACACATATTGCCTTCCGGGGGCGGGCCGCCCCGCCTTGCAGTCCAATCCACACGCACTCTGGCGGTCGTGCGTGCCCACCGTGTTGCGGCGCACAGCGCAGAGCGGTGTTTCGAGCCTGTGGCAGCGGGAAACGCTCTCGACGTGCTGCGCGTCAAGGCGACGTCCAGGAACGCAAATCATCCCCGGTCACGAACTGTTTCGGTCATCGACGGAAGACCCGTCGGTGGCTTCAGAAGTGCCAGGGTCGCCGCCACTAAGTGAATGCCACCATCATCGCGTTAATCACGCCGTCTTGACGGCCCGGGTATCTCATTTGTCCGCGCCACGTGCGTGGTCAGGCCGCCGGGTGCGCAAGGTGGTGACCTGAGGTGGTGGAGTGAGTGCGTGAGCTGAACGCATGGTGTGAGGGCGTTGAACTCTGACGGAACCCTTCCGAGATAAATGGGGGCCGCAAGATGAGAAGAGTAACGATTTGTATCGATAAGTGGGTCCGTCTGGGCCGGTCGAAGTCCCGATACATTGGAGAGCGACAAACACGGCTCATAAATCTCCGCTGGATGTGACTCCTCCAGAACTGGCAATCCGGACACTTGTTGGTATTCTCAGCACTTAGCTGTACTAATGGGAACAGGGGTAGTTGGAAGATCCTATTAATGAATTGAGACATTGAGGTGACTAAAATATTTGCGAGCCTATCCACTACTTACTAGAATGTGTTGTTACGATAACTATTGTTCTGTTGGCCAACAATATGAAAAATAAGTTGTGTTATATTCAGTTGCGACAAACTTGTTTAATAAAATTTTAAGTAGGTCACATGCTAAATATCCAAACCTTGTGGAACGGGCCATGCCATTTTACCTTACAAACTCATGAGGATAATGATGAACTCACCTGCAAGACGTGTGCCACCAGTGCACTTAATGAGTTCAATAGGTCTCCCAAACGCTCATCAGACAGTTTGCAATCGGTACTAAACAGCAATAGCTACATCCACAAACTTGCATTCACCAGCCATCAATTGTGTTCCATAGGTCTGTTTACCGAGGGCCTGAAAGCTTTGACAGATGCCCAGCACTAGTGCCAAATCGATACCAACTGTATGGACACTGCGTTCGAAACCAGGCCGCGTATTGAGACTGCATCGGTCCCAAACGTACACCGATTGCAGTGCCTCGTATTGATGGCAAGGCAGGATACCAGCCGCTCCCGGGAATGGAAATGAGGATAAGCGGATCCAGCGAGCAAGAGGCAGGTGTCCCCTCTCGACTGATCCACCCAATACCCCTTGAAACGGCTCGAGGCCCCTTTAAAACGTCGCTTCCCCTCCTTCCCCTTGCAAGTATGGATATCCCCATGGCGCGGTTTGGCGTAAATCTAACTGATAGCACCTAAAGATCTGGCTCTTCTAGTTCACTTGGAGCTTCCTACGAAGCCAAATAGCACTGCTTCGGACCCTGATGACGCCCCTGACCAAGGTATTCCCCTCCCATTGTAAATCCTGGATCCACCTATTGAAAGAAGCTGAAATTAGTGGCATGGACAGACTGCAGTGGAGACCTCCCCTGGTGGAGACTGCGTTGATGTGGATTGACAAAAGACGGGAAGGGTGAAGAGGGATCATGACTCCAACAGTTGGTGAATAATCTTCGTCTTATATAACAAAAGAAAGCTCGTTGCGTCAAGAATGCAAATCAAAATACATAAGAATCGTCACTGTGACGTGTATGGGTGGACACCCTGGGGGAATTGGGGTTTAGGACCACCTGGATTTTGGGTCTCCTACAGACTTTGTGTAGGGCTGGTATTGCCGTGCCAGGCTGGACGCACTTAGAATCCCCTGGATTGAAAAGAGATCTACAGCCCCGGTGATGTGGTTTACGAGAAGTTTAGCAGCTGCAAATATGCCCATGTTTTTATGCACACACGGTAATGGACTCCAGAGAGGGCATTATTTCCACACTCCATTTACTGAGGCATTCGCATGATGATTGGAGTTTTAGGGCACGTCAGCTGTCCTGGCTATATAAAAACCGTCCTTCCTGGAGAATGCAAAACTAAACGTGATTCGAGCTTTAAAGGCTACAAAAAAGCACCATTTCTTGAGAAGGTTAGACGGGGAAGACTAGTGGCTGCTGCTGAAGAATCTTCGAATATTTGTTTCATTCTAATAAAACTGCATTAGATATAAAGATGGAACTTATTCAGTATTCAAATTGGGGTAAATGAACATACTAGATGGAGTGAGATTTTGCACTCCATTCAATTGTATTATGTTACAAAGTTTTACTGTATCTTTCTAGCATTTAGGTATACCTTTTAATGAAAAAAGAAGAAGTCTACCAGCCCTGATAAATATTTTTTAAACATGTGATCACTGATAATTATCAGCAAATATATAAAAGAAACAGGGTTTTGACGAATCTTGTCGATCGTAATCGAAAAAAATTAAGGCTTTGAGACGTACCTGCTTTGGTAGCAGCTTTGCTAATTTAATGGGTCATCAAGCGCGTTATCGACAAACGGTACCGGGGATTGACCCTATTCTCGTATCTAATTCGGCGAGGCAAAACACTAAATTGGTGACTACAAATGACCCTCAGATAGATTAGTTCATTTGCAACGGCTCTCAAGGAAAGTAATTTGAAACGGATGTACGTTATAATCCAGAGTACGGTTGGAAAACATCTAGAAACGAGATGGCGCACGCTATCTTCTTAAAGGAGCGCTATATTTAATGGATAGTGAAAAGGTAGCTAATCAATATAGACGCATACTGTGTAAGTCGTTCCGTTTTTTTCCGATCGGAGAGCAAAAGAACAATGACCCGTAAACACGCGTATTGGACGATCCCGCGTGAAAGAGGAAAACATATTTTACACCACCTAAAAATAGCTCTGATCTTGTAACTTTATCTTGAATGTTTCTCTCTTTCCATTTGTTTCATTATTTCTAGCCTTGTTTATCAGAAAAACACTGGTCCAGATTCGCCTCTAGACACGACTACATGTTTACGGCTGGAAAAACAACTCGTAAAAATGCATCAGTGTTCGGATTTCGATCGTTAATTTGGTACTCAAGAGGTAAAAAGTGCGTCAAACACGATCTTTGATGGTGCATTGTGCGAAGACAGTCAGGTCGCGCATCATAGCCAAGTTGACGTGTCGGGAGTTTGGAAGGGAGAATCACCCACGCGTCGCTGCGGTTCCGACTATTTTGGACCTAGCCTTTCTATTTTGAACCGAGTTTATTCTATTAGCATGATTTAAACTATAGCGGTTTTCAGAAGCATGGCTTTAATGTAAGGAAACACAACGTCATCGATTTCAATGAAATTTAAGATACTGCCAGTTTTATATGCGGTCCAGAAACCAATGATCAAACAAGTTATGATCAATTTTTATTAACGAGAAGTTTTCTAGTTACAATCCCAAACATCATGTTTGGGAGTAGCCTCTGGTCACGAGTCAAAATACTGCGACACCATCAGGACAGCAGGTTAGCCCTTTACTTATTTTCACCACTGAAAACCTCAAGTTGGGGGATGTTTTAAGGACACTTAACATCCACTCCAGCGGGTCTCCGAGCCACCTTTGCCCTGGTGTGGGGGTTTTCAAACACCCCCTCTCGATCACGGCTCCTATTCGGGATAGCGAAAAACGCGAAAGCTGGTGGATAGCTCATACAAATTAATGAAGAAACTATATCAGTTACCTTTTGGCTCAGATCAATATTGAGATCATGATAGTTCAAAGAAGGTGACAGGCCTTAGGGAAGAGTTTCTGCGCTCTAGCGCCTGACAAAGTTGATTTAGAATCAATTTTAGGCACCATTTGCTTCCTCTTGTTTTGGCGAAACGAGTGATGTATGATATGAATATACTAGACAAAAGCATAATAGCGAGACATAAGGTCAGATCAAGGTCACCATCTGACCCAGCATAGTCGATATGCATATCAATCGACTTGCAATAATAACCCAAACGTAATGGTATAAACATCAAAAGTTTATCGTCATTTCCTGCAAAGTTATTGACCCGAGTCTGAACATCTGCTCATCCCAGATGGCCTCTCAGAGGTCATAAGTTCAAACTTGCAACGTGAACCTGGAAAGATGCCTCGGATACTACGATTTAGAGAATAAGAGGGTAATCTGAGCTGTACCTGCAGAAATAGATTCATTTTTGCTCAATTCCCTTTTCCCCATGCATTTCCAATGGAGAGGTCATGATCCGTACTTGACCCTAGGTTATAGACATGAAAAAATCCGGAATACTTTTTGTATCACTCGGCGGGTCCATTATGTGATAAGAGTTTCAATTCGATAGATTTATCCTATTATTACTTATACAATCTTAAACTTTCCGACTGAGCCCGTTCTCCTTCAATATGATTTGGTGCAATCGCTTCCTTGCTGGTTCAAACCCTCGAAATAACAACAAGAGCAATACATGCAACTCAAGCATTCAGGTGCCTCTTTATTTTTGCTGTGCAATTCATATCCAACGCAGAATTTTGCCACTAACCTTGAGGTGCATTAAACAGTGTCTTAACACTCCCATCCCATTTCTCGTTCAAACAATACATCGACACACACAAAACTGCAAGGTTGAACCCACGGCCATGTCCACGTTTCTGCCGGGGGCGCGCTGGCTCCGGGGCGGCCGCGGTTTCTGGCCGGCTGCTCTGGAACGGGGAGCGCGTGGGAGCGCGGCTGGACGCGTGAGAGCGCTGGTAGGCTGCACCGGATGTAGACTTGGCTGCCGCTGGTGCTGCCCAGTCGGGCGGCCACGCCACTGGTGTCACGCACGCGCGCCCAGGCTGGCCACTGGTCACAGCAGCGGTGGACAGCGGCCCCGGAGGATAGACAGCCCGGCCCGAGAGGATGGACAGGTGACGGCAGGGCTGGTGACCAACTCCTTCAGATCCAGGAAGAACGATGTAAAACTCAACAGCGCCGACTTATTGATGTGGAGAAATTTTAGTTGGTAACTGTTTGTGAATATTTTAAGCAAATCCTGGATAGATATAAGCGGTTAGATTCTAAACTAAAAAATCTAAGACACCCGGCCGAATATAGCCAACGATAAAATGTTCGAAAATATATAACATGCAACTCGGACCAGAAAACGTTGAACCATATCCACACCAAGTCGGCGTCGGTGACAACCGTCGCCTCCACCACACACCCTGTGGCAGGGCAAGCGGCCGAGCCTATCCAGATCGTGACGTCAGTGACCACGTGCTCTCTCACTAGATTCCTACTTATGGTGACACCGCAAATTGGTCATATTGTGCCGAGTGTATCACACTCTGTTGATGCTAGTATGAAACCACAAAAATTGAACTGCTCTAGAAAATAAACGTCCCATTTGGTCACCGCATTCCACGTAAAAACATGTTTTTGAGAGGTTGCCAATCTAAACGAGCGCAGAAGCCGGTGAATCCTGGAACAACTGCGTATATACCGTCTCTGTAATTAGGCGCCATAACTGTCTACGCTTATTTTGATTCTAGGTAGATTATGATTTAAATGCTAGGAAGCGAGAGATTGATGAAAATATACCTATGTGTTGGCTCATCCTCCGCAGTTAATCCTTTAAGTCCTGGATCAAAATCCATGATATATGTTCCCAACATTTGATACTAGGGTTTGACATTGGTAGGTTTACATTGTTATGGTATGTTATATGTTATATATATAGGTATGTTATATTGTACCTATAGGCATAGGCGTCGTCATCGGTGGAGGGGCTGGGGCCGAGCCCCCACTCTTGGAAAGTGCAGGGGGCGGCCCCACACTTTTGACCGGAAATACCAATGAAAATGTCGAATTTAAGTGGCGTAGGAGTTTCAAGGGTTTTAAACCACCAGTCCCCCCCCCCACCTCCACTTTGACTCCAGTCCCCACTAAAAATCCGTGGCGACGCTTATGTCTATAGGTATAACACCAGGTAAAGGTTAAGGTATGCCTTTACCAGGTGATCGACTGTTCCTCCTTAGCTCAGAACACTGCAAATAGTAACCACTCCGCCAGTTGTTCAAAGCGTCATGGCAATGGCTTTTCAGCGCGCGGTAGGGTGGTACCAGGTATTCGACCGTCTGGCCGCCTCCTATAGTGAAGCATTTGTAATGGGTGCCCACCTACCAGGCAAGGCCAGAAAGCCATAAATCCACAGTCTTGTTGCAGTTCATGTTTGGTTGTCCTGAACACAATGCACGGTCTCTATCATTTTTCAAACAACAGTATACAATACAAAGCACCAGCACCCACAAGCACGGTGAATCAAAGGCTACCATGAAATAATAAGTTTCCTCAAGAACCCATCAATAACTGTGTAGTTCTTTAGGCGGTGTCACTGTGTAGTGCGGTTTGTTGTCCGATTTTGAGGTACAATTCAACGTGCCAGCACGCAGGAAAAGCCATCTGCGCTTTGACATAAAATGCTTCGGTAAAAATGTGACGGTATGTAAAAACGTATACCGTATTTCCGAGTGGCATAAATAGATAGCACGTCTCTTTAAGGATTAAAACTTATTTCTCAAGACAGAGTTACATTTCACAACCGTATTACTCCAACCAAACATTGTTAAACGGTTCTCCTTCTTTCGGACAATAACTGCAAGCCTGGTCCACGCTGGAATCTTTCGTGTTCTTTCTGTAAGTATAGACCCAACCATTGAACACATTGCGGCTCTGCTGAGTCAGGCTTTGCTTTGTGTCAGGGCCTACGCTTTGTTGCCTAATATTCATTGAGTCTTATGTGTGAGCGGAAAATATTTTATTGAGTTTGAACCATGAAGTTCTTCGGCACTTTCTAAACGGTAACAAAAACATTCTTGCACTGTCATGACTGAATTTTGAAGAAAGAAAAACAATTTGACTAAACTAAAAGAGCTACCAAGTTTAATCTCTCATACAGAATTACAGAAAATATCCCGTAGGAGTTCATCCAAAATCCAAGCATGGCACTCTTATCCAAAAATCCAGCCGTATCAACATTCTGCCTCTAGCCCGGTATTATCATCAATCATAAACCTGACTGAAACAAGTCAGGAGATGGTATTAAGCAGCAGGAACAGCAGCGAGGCCACAGTAAAGCAGACCGATGAATGAGGGTGGGAAATACACGAAGGTACCGTGAGATGAAGCGGCAGACGTCACGAACCGACACGCTGGGGGGTGGGGGGGTGGGACGTAATGACGGTGTTTCGAGGCTGACGGTGGTCGCAGTCTGTTCCAGGTCAGAGGTCATCGTTACAGCCTCGCCGCAGGCTATGTTTAATGGATCTGCATAAGACGCGGGGCATGCTTGACAAAGGCGGTTCGAAAGGCTGTAAGGCTCTGGGGCATTCCTGCTTGGAACATCGATGGTGGCTGTTCTTCCCCGTGGTGAGGCAGACAAATAGGTATCACGCTGCGGCTACGTGTAACAAGACTTAGGGCATGCACTTCAACCATTGTAAGAGCGCTGATAATCGATGGAGATCTGAAGCCTGTTCACTTACCTTCGTCTAGTTCCATGGTTCCGACTACCTATTCCAATGCATCGCGCAGTTTATTTATACCGCGTTTCTTCTGCGATCACCCAAAGGGTGAATTAGCAGAGAAACGTACAAATTTGGGGATAAGGCAAATGCACTTTTAGGGAAATTGCTTTTCATGCAACGCCATAGTGTAATGGTTAAGAATCTGAAGTTTGGGGTGCCGTGGTCCCCTACTCCGTTCCTCTCCTGCTTTTTTTATGTCAAGGCTAAGTGTCTAAAACTCAAGCGGTCACAATCAAAGTGATGTCACAACCCTAGTAATGCCCAAGTAATGCCCTGTATGCGGCAGTGGCGGATACAGGAATTAATGGGGCTAGGGGGCTCGGACATTGGGGGGGGCTTGAGCCTCCCTAGCCCCCTCCCCCTTGGATCCGCCACTGATATGTGGTTTTAGTTAACAAACACTCGCAAAATTTTTATGACATCAACATCGAAATTGTTCTAGATTATGTGAGTATATCCTGCAATATAATGACGGTTCTCCCTCCAGTTGCCAGGCGACTCAGGTAGAAAGCACTAAAACCAAGCCGTGCACCCTTTCAGCCGGTGGCGCGGCTAAATTTGAAGCGACAGATGTTGCAATGGCTCGTATTTCCGCCGCGGTCCCGATCAAAGCCCCGCCGCTGGACGATAATGAGCAGGGTCGTGGTAATGGCAGGCACATTAAACTCCATTGTCGGAGATCCGGACTGCCTGACAGAAGTGAAAAATATAGTGGCTGTTAGTATGGCATCGGGGGAAAAGGCTAGCGTCCAGGCAGAGCCTTACAGACGAATCACATAACCAGGGTTCAAACGGATGCAGTTTTGACAACGGAATGATCGCTAACTATTTTTCCCGAGAACGACGTATCCCATGAGCACGAAAAGTTTCGATGGTTAAGAACACTTTGACAAGTTTTACACATTTTGGACTTGGTCGCGACGGCAGAACTTCGTCTCGTGCATGGTGACTCACAATGAACTGTTTGTTAGGGCAAGCGCTTAGAAATTCGCTCAGCGCCTTGTTGCGTTAATTGGCGTCTAATTCGTGTTACTGTAAGTGATGCTAAGGAAGAATGCTTGTATTAGCCAGTATTGTTACAGGACCCTCCACCGGTCCAAATGCTTAAGGTATGCGTTGAAGGTTTCTAAGAGACCGGATTAGACCATTATGTGTCGTTTCTGATCCTCGTCTGCCTTGATCTCTTATTAGTTAATGGATAGTGCGCTTACTTTTAATTACTTTCAGTGCAAAGTCACATCTGTGTTTTGCAGGCACAGAGCCTAGCATTACAAACTTTGTGCACTATCTTTTCGAATCCACCCCAAAGACGATCACCATAACTCGAGCTCTCCATTATACGTACCCAGGGACGGATTCAGGGGCGAGAGGGGCGGTCATCCTTCCTCAGGTCCCTTAAGTCGTCGCACCGTTGCAGACGTTGAGCGCCAAAAATGTTCTAGACTCCCTTAAAATACGAAAACTGTGCGGCATGGGAGCCTAAGAATGGACTTGAGAAGGTGACCCTGGCAGACACACCCCTTCTTCCAGCGCAGTCATTTGCCGCATCTCCACTGCCAGCCCCAGACCCCCACTGAGAGAAATTTTCACTAAGTTACAACCTCGTACCGAGGGCTTCAGAACTCTAAAGTTTGTGTTCTAAATGTCTGCATCATTAGCAAGCATTTACCAGTTTTTACTCCAAAACTAACATTGCGGGCCCAAAAGTTAGCACGAGAACAAGGCTTTGACCAGGGCTGAGTTGGTATTAATCATCGACCATCGTATCCCAACGAAGTGCCTACAATGATTAAAATGCAATAACCAAGTCTAGACGAAGCCTTTACCAGGGTCTACAAATGTGCTAGCATTTCTTACTCTAGTAACTTACCACAAGAACAAGGCTTTGACCATGGTTTAGTTGGAGTTAATCAGTCACTATCCTATCGTAACTAGGTGATTACCATGCTTCGAATGCAGAGACCAGGTCTAGACAAAGTCTTCAGTCGGCCTTACTCTAGTGTCTGAATTAGGAAAGTAAGATTTTTTCAGCTTCAGTATGGGTGAATTATAAACTAGTGGCTAGGTCTTCAAAAAGTTGGAAGTATATCATTGATTTCTATTTGAACCCCATTAAAATTCCTCTTCGTTCCTGCTGAAAAACATTGATCACATCCGAGGTAACTGCATTAAACCATGTTTCCTTTGTTGTTTTTCTTTTATTAAGAGAAATGAAACACATGACTATCACGGATCGTAGTAGTTGCAAAATATTTTCACGAATGGAAAAAAAACACGAACATCATACCGCAATCATCTTGGCCACCTGAGTCACTCCAGCTAAGTCACCTGAGCCTCTCCAGTTCATTCATCTGAACCTCTCCAGCTCAGTCATCTGGGTCACTGCTGCTCAGCCATCTGCCATCACCCCCGCATCCCGAAGTTCTTTGATGATTGCAGAGGACGTTTACGTCCTTTACAGCGAGGACATTGAAGGCCAAGAAGCGGCTTGTTGCTTTGGCCCCTTTATATTCCAGGCTGAAGACGAACTGGCATATGATCCCCATAAGGAGGGCTTCAATTGGTCCATCCATCACTAACACCTCCACGTCATTCACACATACTGTGTGCTCTCTCAGTGTCGCACTCACAGCTTGGATGTTGTCATCATATACTCACCGACCAACCACACTAGGGCCTTGGGAGCTTGGGCCGAAAATGAGACGCGAGGCGGTTAGGACACGGTCATCGGAAAACCGGTGTGCAGATGTATTCTTTGTTTGCGTTCGAAAGCTCTTGGCGAGACCAATAACCATTATGCGAACTCCTTTTGGTTAGGTCAATACTGAGGTCACCAGAACTCAAAGCAGGTTCCATACAGTGGCCGAATCAGGGGGAGGGGGTGAAAAAGGCTGTTGATACCCCGAACGAAAAAGCTCAGTGAAGAGCCATATTCCCCCCAAAAAACTATCGACTTTTAGACATTTTCCCCGGCTCCTGCCCCTTTTAGTCAATAAGCAAGGTTTTGGTGCTTCAACTGAACCATTCAACTTCAAACAGAACCAGTCAACCGTTCAGTGTAAACATTGGACCTAGGTCCTCTCTATATGGAAAATCGCTTTTGAGTGAATGGTCCTTGAATAGCAAAAGCAAGAATATTGTGGTCAAATCTTTTACCGGGCTATTTTTTGCTTTTCGACTTTGGCTGCCCCCTCCCCAAACCTACTGGCCAGATCGGCCACTGGTTCCATATGCCTGAGAATCCCTGGCTACACCCATAAAGCCATTTCAATTTGTATGCAATAGAAGAAGTTCCGTAACAGGTAGGTAATTGGACACTTGGCATTCCAATGCAGCTGCTTACCTTGCAAGTCCAATCCCTTTCCAAGTCCACACCATTTTAGCGACTGCCTGCTCCCAATGTCATAATGCACTGACACTGAAACAGATTGTTCTAGAATATGCCTAAATAGGCTATACACTAACCAAAGAAACTATTCCACCGCAATCCGCCAACTCGACTAGCACCACCCCGCGCACACTCCCCGTGGCCTGCGAGCGACTGAGGGAGGCGTTTAATTACGCACGAATGAAAAAAACGCAGTAGCGCACGTGCATCTTACACTTCCGGTGCTTCCGTGACATTAATAATACCAGGTCAAAATGTGTGCCGCATTTGTAAGTATACGACCATCTTGCCAATGCATTAGCAGGGCTGTCCTACTGCCGGCTTTGATCATACGGAAGAGCGTTGCTACCCTTGTACTGCCTTAGTTGCGTGTTCATATCATTACAAGAGGACGACTAATGTTTGTTTTAAAACAATACCTTAACTACTTCTTGCTTTGCACGAACTGGGTTTTGTCCTTCTTTAGCGTTGGTTGTGCTCTAGTTAACCCCAATATCAGGGCTAAATTTGTATAGACATTGTGAAAATTTCTCTCAGTGCCCGCTCATCTTCTTAGCCTGGCTTGTTCAGGTATGGGCGCCTCTTTGGCCAGATCCACTCCGCTTCTTTTCGACGATTTTTAAACAGCCTGCATTGTACAAATAAATATTAACTATGTTGCGACAGGGCTCATCAGAGTGCGCAAAAGAACTCTGGGTAGCATACGAGATTTCGTGAGATTTCGTCCACCCCTCTTCCTTACCTACCGAAAACCCAGATTCATCAATGCGCTTATGTAAATTGCTTTCAGGTTTCACAAAAGGAACTGATATTGGAATCTTTATACACAAAACTCTGAACAACCAACGATGACATTGATCAAAGTTCACATATTCGGTGGCACGTATCAACCGTCGCTACGGTCATCATTTATTTTCAGTTTGAAGCCCTCTGGGTGATCTCCTCTCCCTATACTGAATAACATTTCTCTCATCACATCAAACCCTCGAAATCGTAAATCTTTTCTCGAGTATCTCCACGGGGAAATCACTCGATCGTCTTCGCTGAGTGCTGACGTCGTCTCCGGACGACTTTTCCGACTTCATTGAATGACGTCACCAGCTGAGCAGAAACAATGCCGGGGAGGCGGCGGCTATCAGCCAACTAGCGGCGCCCGCACGCACAGAAGACGCAGAATCTCGGTCTGAAACACCAGCCAGCCATAACGCCCGGGCGTCAACCGAGCAGCATCTCCAATGCGACGCCTACTGCCACGAATGCAACAACACCGCCACCCGCCGCGCCAGGCTGCAGCCAATTTGTGCGTAGAGATGCTCGTTTCTGTTTCAAGATCCCATTACATAGATATTACCGCAGAATGCTTGGGCGGAGATGCGAAGTGAGAAAGGAAGGAAGGTGGTGGGCAAGAAAGAAGTAAAAAAGGAGCGAGTAAAACAGCTTTGAAATGAAATGATGTACAGTTCATATATATATATATATATATATATATATATATATATATATATATATATATATATATATATATTACTTTCATTTTCTAAATAGCAAACAGCTTTATAGAAATTATGTTGTGAATGGCTTAAAGGGAATGTGGCACCTTCACAACGTGATTTTAACTGAGATAGCCAAGTTGTAAAGCAGGTCGGAAAACCCGGTACTCCATATTTCATTTGACTTGGAACTCGATATTTCCGTAGAAAAAAAGCTAAAACCTACCTGACACCAGCCCCCTCAGTCCCCGTCGCCGGCGGCCATTGTTGTGAGCTACTGGTGTGACGACATATGCTGACGTTACGATGAGCATCAGCCAATCGAAGCCCTTGAAGCGTTTCAAGTATGGTAGTGGTTGCCAGATGGTGACATCACCCACAGTCTGATATTTATTTCTTTTTCTAGAGGAGCACTTTTAAAACCAAATATTGAGCTTATTGTACATTCTTCAGAGAAATCATGAATGGTTTCATTATTTTTTACTAAAAGTTCGCCTAATTACACTAAATTCCAGCATTCGACCAAGGTACCACATTCCCTTTAAACTAATGGGGCAGAGTAAATGCAAGATCACGACTTTTAGAACGACCCTAGAGTGGTTAAAGTGACCGTCATAGGTCTAGATGGTTATGATTACCTTGGACCGATACAAACAACCTGAACTTCCTTTGCCTCCTTTACATTAATTTCTTACTGTTTTATACTCCACAAGTGAAAATTTCAGCACTTCCTTGCACACCCTGGGTGACGTGCAAAAATTGTGTTGTACTCACCCACGGAATGGCTGTTCCTAGACCAGTGTACGGCCTGGACTCCTGGAAAGATGGCGAGGAGTATCAGCACAAACAAGTAAGTAAGGTCACACGTTTGTTAGGGATTTTTATATTTACGGGCAGCGTCACCGCCCCCCTGTCCACAGGACCAGCCCCACTTTCCGCGGCCCAAATACCTCCCAAAACTCACATTTGCACTGATATCAGACACGTGTTGAAATGAATGATGAAACAATTCCAGTTCAAGGGGCGCCGCTTTTGAGAGGAAACATGTATCAGGTGGGTACCAAATTCTAACGCGGGGACGCCGATACTTGCATCCTGGGGGAGGAGGAAAGGTGGGAAGCAAAATTTCAGGGGGTACAATCAACCTTGGGACGGGCGCCAGGACCATTTCAAAGAGGGGGTGCTGAAAGTCGATCGCAGAGGGGAGGGGGAGCACCCGCCTTTACCCCTGGATCCGACTATGTAACAGGATACAAATTTCTTACCAACTACACATGGGTCCAACTGAGCATACAGTCTCTAATGTTAATATATGTTTTCATCGCTAGGTGAAGCCTCTCCGTCACAAAAAAACACGGCAAGCCACTTGTCCGCATCAACGATTCTCTCTCTCCTCTCTCTCTCTCTCGCTCTCTCTCTCTCTTTCTCTCTCTCTCTCTCTCTCTCTCTCTCTCTCTCTCTCTCTCTCTCTCTCTCCCTCACCGGCTGGGGCGGGTGCGGTGTGAAACGTGAACCGCGCCGGCTGTCGGCTCCATCCGTGCCGGTTGTTCGCTAGGACGTGGACCTCGTAAGCACCCCCCGGACTGAGGTCGCTGATGACGTAGCGCTGGCGAAAGATGACGTCACCCGACAGCTGGTGCGACGTCACCAGCGGGACCGTCACCTCCCGCCAAGAGGGGCTGCCATCGGAGAACTCTGCACCTTCCGCCTGTGCAGAGAGGGAGGGGAAATTCGAAAGTTATTCAATCAGTTCCTTTCCGGGGGAAGAGGCCTGCCAGCTCCTTCGCTTCGGATGGAAGTCAGAATGGTTAAACCCAGGGTAGTAAAGGACGGGTACTCCAAAGTTGTGAGGCATTGTGGGTAATAGTTCCCCTGATCGCAGTAGACCCAGATGCATTGTGGGTAATATTTCCCCTGATAGCGGTGGACCAAGATGTATTGTGGGTAATATTTCCCCCACGATCTGTTTTCCACCGTAGGGTGTAGGGGATCTTCAGGCTGTTTCTGGGAGGTAAACAATTTGTTTTGAAAGCCATTTTCTACGAAATCAATTGGAACAATGCCATAAATAGTACCAACCAAAATGTGCTAGTAGTGCTGTCAGCTGTAATTGAAGACGTCTGTATTTCTGCGGCGAAGTCACTTCAGTTTGTCTAGTGTGTTTATTTGTTTTTTTGTTTGTTAATAAGGTAAGAGTTTGTTTTAGTTTGTAGGTGCTTTTAAGAGAAGGCAAGAGTTATTTCTTGTCTTTCCTTGTTTGTAGGACAAAAGAAAAGACACGGAACCAATTTCTTGTGGTCATTTTGCACTAGTATTTCTTATAGTCAGTGGAATCAGACTGCTAATTCAGGCGCCTTTTTACGGGCAGTATCTGGCTGTGGTTGGGTCGTAGCATAACCTAATAATGGAGGGTATTGCCAATATCTGCCCATTTATATTTAAGCTTGCCACAAAACAATATAAAAATGAGGGTTTAAAATATTCTGATATTTAGAACAAGTTAGAACAAAGCTCAAAAGGTATTTCAGACCCTCACTGTTGAAGTGAAATTGAAATTAAAGCCTGGTGAATGACTTCATGGCAGTGCTGGAAGATAAGTCTCCTGCTGTCCATCCAAGCCTCAAGAAGACATCGCTTTCAGCTTTACCATGGTGAGGCCGAACAGCCTCAATGCTGGTCGCCAGTATGTTGCTTAGCTAAGGGCTGCGGAGAAGGTCAATCAGTACAAGCAGTGATCTGGCAAGGCTCACCAGACCAGTCTGGCAAGGCGCAGTAGTTTGGTATTTTGGTATATTGCAATTAGTTTGGTATTTTGTCAAAAGATGCTCTGATATTTATTTAAGTTTCATTTTGCTGGCACATTCCAATTTTATTTTAGGTAATTGCTGTTTAGGGTACAAAAATTATGTTTGGTGCTGTGATTGCTAATTTGTAAGGTCATTTACCTTACCTTACCTACAATTATCAAGTCAATTTTGGAGGTGCTTGTGGTTTGTTGGTTCCATTCTTTGACGAGCTCAATTCATCCTGAGTCTTAACTTTCTCTTTCTCGTACTTTTAGGCACTTTGTTTTACTTTTTCTCTTTCTTCACTTTATTGCAGTTAAAATAATTATTTCTTGCATTTTTGTGTTGCTTGCTCTTCTTAAAACTTCTAGTATGGAGAATACATTTAAGGTAAATAATCATGTAGGTATAGACACATATTTACATTCTCAAACACCACAGATCACCATGGAAACAACCTCCATCTATGTAATTTGTATAGATGCTCCAACATATTGGGGGAGGACTTAAGTCTCCTAGCCCCAACTCCTTGCATCCACCTCCATATATTGTTATCTGAGGCCTTGACTGCTGAGTTTAATGCTTGTTTAATATTCTGAAGTTAACATTGCAGTTTTTCCTTTATGAACATTGGTTTAAATTTCGGTTGGTAATTTGTTAAAAAGTGGATCAATGTAGACTACTTTCGGTTGTACCTTTATCTTTTTCTCTCTGGCAATAAGTAGCGCAACATTCATGTTTGTATTGCCTTCCTTAAGGTATTTCCTATTGTATTGTCTGCAATTAGTTAATGGGAGTGGCAAATTTCATAGAGGAGTTCATTTGATAAATTTTGATGATTAAACAACCATCATATGAGATCAAAATTAGCATTCCTGTCATGAAAACTTCTTGATAAACTCGGCAAATTTGTCTTATTCAATTGTCTTGGATAGAAAGTAAGAATATGTGCACACATTCAGCTTTGCCCACGCCAACTCATATTTCAGTTCTGGGGATAATCCAGACAGGACGTGGTCCCCTGGCTAATAAACGCCAATATAATTAGCTATTTGGGGTGTTTTCGATGGGTTGTTTTATAATCTAACCTCTCGATTGTACAATTTGGACACCCAGGGGGAGGGGGCATGAGCAGGCTCTGAGCAAACTATTTGAAAAGTCGGTAATATGGCCTCCCTCTCGAACTCGACATAGTTATTGAGTATTGCTGTTATTGTTCTGTTTTAATATTTATATGAAATCCCATAGGCGGAGCAAGGATTTCCAATCGGGGGGATACCTTCCGATGGGCGCTACTTTTGACCGTCAAAACCTATCAGGTGGGCGCAAAATCCTATCGGTGGGCGCCGATTTTCGCATCTTGGGGGGGTGGGGGGGGAGTGACATTTCATGGGGCGCCATCGACTTTTCAAGAGGGCGCCGTGACCATTTGAGGGGACGCCGAGGGTTGATGGGTGCCACATGCCTCCCTTTTCCCCTGGATCCACGTATGTGAAATTAAAGGAGCGCGGCCGCTTTCCGATAACCAGAATATGCGGAACTTAGTATGCGGAACTTGTAAAACATTCGTAGGCATATAACCATTATCCTGACTCGTCCTTACATCCTTACTTGTCCTATCTGTGCTCGTCTAACACTTCCATTTCAGAAGAAAAGCGAGGGCCTGCAATAATTGTGGCGAACTTGCAGATCGCATTCGGCGAAAAACTTTGGCTTCGACCTGGATTCGAACCCAAGCTTTGTGGGAGACCGGCAAACATTGCTCCAGTTTTTGCATCATTCCTCAAAATTTTCCATGGGCTCCGCTTATCGGACCCCAGAAATGGAAATTGGACAGAACGATTGTTCTGATGATACCATTTTTGTGAGGGAGCCCCTGTTGGTGTACCGCTGAGAGCCCGCCAAAAATAGGCAATTTTACATGCAAAGTCAATGACGGTGATCAGTTTGTACGCCCAGTAGTAGAATTGTAGTAGAAAACTTTGGAGGGGGCTGGTTAAACCAAGGGCGATCTCCTTCCCTATTTTTCTTTTCAGCAGTCAGGTTTTACCGTTGAAGAGAGGTCACACGTGCTGTTAATTAATAATTTAGGCTTCGGGACACACCAACTCAACAGCATACATAGCTTTACCGTCGAGCTTAAAATTCACGCTGGAATATGATCAGCACGGGCTCGAGCCAAGGACATGACGAGCAGCTCACCAGTGTATAAACACAAACTGTTTAGATGCTGCTGCTTTCAACACATGTTTCCCAGTTAATAAACCAATGCAGACATGCACTGCAGTTAGCCCGAAGTGACTAATAGTGTCATGTGACGATTTAACATTGGTGGCCAGGACCAGAGTTTTCTCTTCAGAGGCGACATTGCGAAACCTTCACCGGGTATATTCATAAAAACGGGCCAATTCATAGCCAATCTTAAACGTAGGCAGCGGATGACTTTTAGACACTGAAAGAAGGCATGTTATGAACTTAGGACTTGGCGAGGACTCAGAGACCTCGAATTTGGCAAATAAGTTGGGCATGTGGAATCTGTTGATGTCAGTCAATAAGTGATTATTCGTTTCGAAATATTTGGTTTCGGCTCGACTTCCGGAGCTCAAAAGCCCTACATTATCCCCCACCCGTCACAGTTTGGTCCCAGCGGTTGTCATAGTGAAAACACGCAGTTTTCCATTTGTTTCCACTGCAGGGCTAGTTTATTTGCGTTTACTCACCTCACCTTCCACCCTGAATTCATCTATTCACTTATACTAATAATGTTTCAGGCATAAGAACCAGGCAGCTAGATTTTTTACACAGAAAGCTAAAGATGTTAGCGATAGAATTGGGAGGGACACTTGGGAGGGACTTTGGTGGAGTGGTGAGAAGGTTTTTTCCAAACTTTGAATTTTCGAAGTTTCAGCGTTTAAATTTTACGGATTTTCAAATAATTTTCGACATGCTGTTGAGATTCCGCTAAGTACTGTGCATAATGCTACAATTAAACTTAAACATTCATGCATCAATAACATCATCCGAAATATCATAGTCCCGGCACATATGCACACACACGGTTGGTTCCGGTAAAGTCCCGGTTGGGACCAGCATGGGATTTCGGCGCCAAAAGTGGAATGTGTGGGTGCTAGTTCTCGCAAGGTACTCATGTCCTGCTTATCTACTCACTGACCTCTTCAAGACCGCGAAAGATAGCCCAGAGAACAGACCTCTCAGGAGCTATTGAACAGCTTACAGATCGCAGCAGCAGAAAGAGCAGTCAGCATGCGCTATGATAATTCATCCTGAATTAGCGTTTTCTGACGTGATCGGAGGCTGCCAAGTTGAACCCGTGGGATCAGGGGCGTAGCCAGGATTTCGCTCAGGGGGGGCCGCGCCCCGAAAAAGAGCCCCTGCGACAGCGCCAAAAGGGCCTTGAAGGGTAAAAAGAGCCCTGCTTGTTACAGAATAGTGCTGAGGAGGACTTAAGAGGGCCCTGTCTGGTATGAAATTTCAAATTTGACCACAGAGCATAGTGCGGGCGAGCCGCGCACGCGCGGCCCGTGTCCTCAGGGGGCCCTTAGGGCCCTCAGGGGGGCGGCTGTCACTGCCGCCCCCTTGGGATATCCCGCCCCTGCTTGGGATATTCAACTAATTGTTCAACCCAGTTGGCACCGTAGCTCTTCATGGTCGGCACCGGACCATGAGACATCTGATATTGCTGTGTGGTCGGCAGCTGATCAACTTGAGTAAACAGATTATGTTTACACATGGGTCGATCGGTCACATGATACGACGCTTATGGATGATTGGACGAGCGTGCAGCCAGCAGCTCGGTGCAGATGACCCGCCAAGTCGCGAATTTGACAACTGTTTTTCTTTAAGTTGGTTTAATCATGGCCAACTGCTAAAACATCTGTGAAAGTAGACTTCACGCTGTCTTAAACGATTTGGGTCTGTCAGAAACCTGGTAATCACAATAACGTTTGGAGACAGAGACCTCCCTTGTTTATCCTCATAATAAAACCAGAGGGTTAGCCACTTAACTGATCACGTGATAACAGCATGGTCACTATCACATGACGTGATTCTCATCCAAGATACCTTTACTTAAATTCTCATCCACATGAACTTTGTTTGCAGAACTCAACCCAAGACTCAACCTAACACACATATGCAGGACATAAAATCCATGCTTGCAGCTTTTCAGTGCCATGGTATCCAGATTTTGTAAAAGCCCCTGTCACTAAGAATACACAAAACAGTAGAAGACAGCCACAAAACAAAGGCCAAGGCAATGGCAGCTGTAGGATATTCGTGTCCAGGATGGTTGAGTTCTGGAATAGCGGTGAGTCCTCATCTGCCTGTTTCCCTGCTGGCAGTGTGCTTAGATGTAATAGACTAATCAGGCTAAAAGCCTTGCGATAGCTTCCGGTCCTGCGCTTTGACAGAAATTTACTCGTAAACACGGCGGCGACGTTTTAGACTGTCACAGGAGTGGGCGGGCAGAAGGGCAGCAACGCAACTTTGACTTCTGAAAGAGGCACTTCTCCGCCATTATAAAACGCTGCCCATGTATCGAGCCTGAAATGGGCTCCATAAAGCCCAGGTTAGCTGAAGTTTTCACCCTAGCTATCCGCATCGCTCGCGCCGGGAGACCACTTTCAGGGTTGGATTGGTATGCGCAACGAGGCCCCACTCTCCTCGGTCTTATAAATAGGCAGTTGTACGATAGCCACGGGAGCTTCTCCAATGTCACCCGTGACGAATGAAAGGGGGTTAGGGGGCTGAAGCTTCCCCCAAAGTTTCTGAGTGCCCATAGCAATCACACTGTAAGAGGTTAGTCGATGTAAAGGTGGGGTAGAGTTGGGCCCCGTACCCCCCTCCCCAATTATAGTCTGGATCCGCAACTGACTGTCATATTTCTTAAAGGAGTGGGTTCCGGGATACCTAGAGAGGCTCCGCACACATTTCGTCTCCATGACAATGCTGGTGAGCAAATAGTGTGCTTAGCTGACAGCAGACCACGACACAGTGGGCGGTGTGCCTTTGAATGCAAATGTCTCCAGAAACGCATTTAGAGGACCAAGCAACATTTGGAAGAGCAGGGAGTGGCATCAAATAGCCAACGATATTATACTTGCAGAGTGCCCAAAAACATGGTGTCTAAATTGCTTCCGTTGGAATGACGACGAACTTTTGGCACCATTGGTGGCCCAGTCACCAGTTCTGCCTAACAGAGGCTTAGCCTGACAACACCCAACTGTGCGCGCTGGGACGACGGAGCGTAAACAAGACGCCCAGAGAATATTTTGACCAAATTATGCAAACCCAATGTTTGTATTTCGCTGCTCTGTTCATAAGCTTGTCGGGAAGAGAAGAGCAAACATTTGTCGAACTTAGTAGGTACTTTCAGATGTGATCCTACAGTGAGCCTGTGGACGCACGTGCAAATTTTGTGACGTCATCGTATATACTTAGCCCACACCTGTAGGTTCCCACCCTCACGTTCGGTAAACAAGAAGAAGAATATCGCCTTACAACATATTGCTAAACGAACTCCATTGGCCTACTGCAACCTACAAACTAAGGGATGTATTGTGCTCCCTACAACGGAGTTACAACGTACGTATTACTTAATTTTTATGTACAACTAGTATGCTTGCTTCAGAAAAGTTATTAGCGACAACAATATAAACAAACTCTGCCAATGGCTGTGCCTTGGAGACTAACCACAACGTCTGTTAGTTCTGTCAGCAGCTCCGTGATCACAGTTATTTAAATGCATAAACTGGCGCAGTTTCGATAGCTCCGGGTCAGCTGCTGTGTCACCGCCAAAGACAGATGACGCCAGCGGTGGATTGCCCTTCAGAGCCAGTAACTTCTGGTATAGGGCAGTGACTCCTCCTGGCCCATTCAGAAAATACTGCCTGAAATACTTGCACGTTGCGGGGCAAATGTATTTGACACTGTTTAATTGTGTACGACAGGAGAGTACCTTTCACATTGTTAGAATTTGCCAAGATGTGTACTTCCTGGGTAAATTGGTCAAATTCATTTGGTATATTTTTCAGCTAGAAAGTATTATTGGAGTCAAAGACGGATGCTTAGAACTAGACGCTATCGCCTCCTTTAACTTCGGACTTCATCATGGTTAATAAAAACATGTTGCCAATATGTTTCGCCAATTTTTTATAAGAACGGGAAGAAAACTATCACTGCTCTTAAGCACATGTCAATGCATTTTCAACCATCATCTTTAAACGCTTTGGTCACTCTCATATTGCGTGATAAAAACTTGGCAACAAAACCACTACCACGGAAAATTCCATTGCATAAACTCCAGTTTCGGTTGTATTATTTTTGCAATCCGGACCTGGATATATGCTTACGACTTGCAAAATAATGTACGAAAACGGCAGGGTTCCCATTTATCAGCAGCCTTGCGGGACGGTCGAACCGCACTATTCCCTTATCAAGCCCCACCGTATACACAGCTAGGCTATCCAGATTTTTTGGAGCTCGGGGTAGGGGGGAGGGGCAGAGGACCGCTCCAATGACACGGGGATATTACCCTTGGAACCCCCCTTTAGAATGGTGGATCGGTTCAACGACCGTTCCAGCTCGTGCTCCCAATATCAAGAGCACTGGTTGGCCAGCGTAGTTCCCGTGCCAAAGCTTGTGCCGTCCAGTTTCTCCGCATCTGCTCGGTATAGCGCAGTCGAGGAAAGGGCTGCCAGAGGTCAGCATCGATCCCTGAACCTTCCACGCCGAACTGTGACGCCTCGCCTCACTGCGCCATAATGGTGTGGTTGTATTGTGTTAAGCTTGCACAGGTATTAACATCCATTTGCAATTTCTCACTTTTGGCCACCCAGTACAGCACTGCTCTTTGACAGAGGCCCCATTCATTGATTGTTGACGCACAATATGAGATTCTGAACCTCAGTGACCCGTGGCGGATAACAGATCCAATCGTCTGCGATATCTATAACTACCAACATGGCTTCTACAAGGCTTGAAAATTGAGAAAAATATAGAAACTTTACAAAAGCTATCAAGATATCACAAAAACCTATGGAAATATCAAAATATAATATAGGATCCAAAAGTGTTGTCAGCAGAAAATACAAAAATAAAACGTCCAAAGCACAGTAGCAGGACATGGGGGGACCAAAATAGACCATGAGGCGGATGGAAAGTGCTATTAACATGGTAATCGGTCCTTTGATATTTTGTAGGCTTTCTTAGCAGCCTAGATACCAGTACGTAACATTTCAAGGACTGAAAGAGCCCTCTTTCAAGTTCAGCCATGCGGCAAAAGCTTTTTATGTGCTGTAAATTAATATCATTGGCACTGGCACAAGCAAGTCTTGCAACAATGTCAAAATCGTCATGCAAAAGAAAAGGATTAGCATGCAAGCTCCCCATTCCAAATGCACATTCTAAAAATGGCGCTGCCTGAATCCCTACATCGCCTAAAAAGCTACTTTGATGCTAAACCTTACATAATACCACCCTCCCCTTGTTATACTACCTACACTTCTGCGCCGGCCCCTTCTAAAACTGCCACGACCGGCCTTGAGACAGTCCCAGCGGGTGGTTTTAAGTGGCTGGTGAGAGCTAAAATAGGGCTGCACTGGCACGCGGCGGGGATGCGACACACATCCGCGTCAGCGCCGACGCAGCAGTGGCGCCCGGCGGTCGTCGGTACCGACGGACACGACAATGCGGCGCCTGCATCCCCGCCGCTCACAAATCCCACCGCTCCAGTTGGAGCAGATCGATTCTGGAAACCACCCTGGGAGGGGTTGAGGCCGACGTCGAGGGGCGTGTCAGGGTGGAACGGGGAGTTCCCCCAGTGCGCCAATGCAGTAATAAATCCAAACATGTGGAGGAAATAAACAACTGGTATTTCCTTGGGAGGGCTGCCATTCCCCTGTGATTCATGCATCAACCACATGGTTGCTCCAGCCAAGGCACCTATCCCAGAGGATAAATATTCCCCTGCTTCATAAACGTTTACATCCGTTGCGACTCCTGGATGCTACAGTTCAGTGCATCCGACGTTGAAGTAAACACGGCTAGGAGCCTGGAAACGCTACCAGACCTTCTTAACTCCCCCTAGATATTTACTTTTTTAACTCATCCTTGGAGCTTCAAAGCCACTTAAATATTTAGGCATCTAAACAGCATGGAAGCGAGGGAACTCACGGATCTTTAGCAGTTTAGTAACTTGAAGTGGAGGCAACTAACTTGCAGAAGGTTACACAACCACGGAGTTGAGCCTACCAGACGTCGCATAGTTCGGAAGGTCACTGGGGCATGCGTTACTCGGAGTTTGAACTTTTAACTTTTTGACAAGGACATTTGCATGCACCAGAAATGACAGCCTTTGAATACCATGAAGTGACACAGCTTAATGATATTTGAGCTTAAGTTGATCGGGTCAACTATGCGGTGCGCGCTGGTGGGCCTAGTCAAACACCAAAGGCATGAGTCAGACCTTTCACGACAGCACCGAGTGACGGCCGGGGCGAATTTGGAGGACCACGTGCCAAACCGGCGACACTTCACATAGACCGAGATCGAGTCTTGCAGCCTCAGCTGGCTTTAGCAATCTCAACTTCACACCGACCAGCGACTGTCTCCCTCTCAAAAAGGCTCGGTTCACTCAAGGTCAGCCGGCCAAATGCCTAACCATAACATTCCCGAACGCACGTATACGGCCAGTGTTACTCCGTCACTCCCGTCGATCGGCTTGCAGATATCCATAGGAGCTGCTACTTATCAACTGAAATAGGTTGTTAGAAGGCATTTTTCTTTGTCACACTTAACCAGTGGTTTTTACGCACTTATTCAGCACAACTCAACTGTGTGCCTATTGTGATTGGCATAGAATTTTTGAATATATGGGATATACTACAAAATAGTAAAATCCAGGCATGGGCCGATCCAGGAGCAGCTTTTTGAGGGGCCCAAACCTACGTTTTGGGGGGCTAAATTTTGAAAAATAGCGGAAATATAGTATTTAAAAAAGCGGCTGAAATTTGGTCACGTTAATAGTCAAAAGATATTATTTTAGGCTTTGGAGGAGGCCACGGCCCTTTTGGTCCCCCTGGGATCCGCCAATTAATCCAGGCTTGAGTGGGACACATTCAAGGTGTAGAAACAGAACTAGTAACAACAACAGAAGACAGCTTGTGAACTTGAAAGAACTTGGGTAATCCTTTTTACTTGTCCTTCTGAAGAGACAGCAACATAAAATGACCAGACCTCTCCATCGTCCGCGGTGAGTGGTGGCTGTCACGACAGAAAATCACCAGACCTTTTTATATCGTCTAGGGTGAGTGGTAAAGCTGTCGGTTGCAGCAGAAAATCACCAGATCTCTCCATATCCATCGTCTGTGGTGAGTGGTGACTGTCGCAGCGGAAAATCACCAGACCTCGCCATCGTTCACGGTAAGTGGTGACTGTCGCGGCAGAAAACATCGTCCATGGTGAGTGGTGACTGTCGCAGCGAAAATCCCAAACCTCTCCATCGTTCACGGTAAGTGGTGACTGTCGCGGCAGAAAACATCGTCCACGGTGATTGGTTACTGCCGCAGCAGAAAATCACCAGACCTCTCCATCGTCCGCGGTGAGTGGTGGCTCTCAGTCGCACCGGAGCCTATCCTGGACTCGAGTTCGGGAAGGGCCAACTTGTTTGATAGCCTGGTGAGGGGTAGGTGGAACGCAGCGTTAATTCACGTCATGGAAAATGCTTTGGACCGGTTTGGGGAGAGAGGGGGGAGAGGGGCGTGTTAACTGGAACAGTAGGTAATACAAAGTTGTGTTTTTCTTGCAGCATTCTGTGCGATTTCGGTGGAAATATTATTATGGTTATTTACATATAATGTTAGTTTGTAACTTATTCAATTAATGGGCAAACCGGTTGGAGAAGGGGGGCAAATGCCCCTTTCGCAGCCTTCGGAGGCATAACGCGCTTGGCCCCCGTAGATGCAGCAGTGCTCAGCCGTGGGACAGCGGCCGCTGAGCTGCAGGGTCACTCAGCCACCGCGGGTGCTGGCACGGCCAGCAGCAAGATAAGCGGCAGCAGCGGCGGCCGTCACTCAGGGATCGATGACGCCATCCCGTATCTAATCACGGCCCCAGCTGGCCCTGCTTATTTAGCCCCCCCCAACCGATCCTAACCCGCCTAACCAGCCCGGCGTCCGGTGTGAGAGGATGGTTTCATCCGCCCGTCAATGGCAGGATACTGGTTGAGTTTAAAAAGAAAACGAAATGAAATTATGTGGGTGTATTATTTCGTGTTACCGGAAGCGCTTGGGTTTGCGGAGACAGCCGCATTGCTAACTTTGTAATGTTCAGTATATGAGTTACCATTTTTCCCGATCTCGTTTCAGTTTCTGAAAGATCTAGTTCTCCTAACCATGCATAGGTTGCCTCAACTATTTATTTGAATAAGAAACTCGCCATAAATAACCCCTCAGCTGTTTGATGTTCACCTAACTACAGATAGTTATATATCGCGACCGGCCATTGTGCTTCAAGAAAAACAGATTTCCATTTTCTTTTCAGTTGTATTATATCTGCGTTATGAATGTTTGCTCAAATAACATTTCAGAAGCTCATTTCAAGTTAAAGTGCATCAGTTTATTTAGATAAGTTCAGAGTGTTTATTCCAGAAAAAATGTTGGCCGTTTCATCATAAAACCAGTAAGAATATCCAATCCAGGTATGCAGTTACCTAGGAACTGGTCTGGGAGCTTTCCACTCGTTACCTTCTCTTCGATAAATTTAACGGGACCACTCGGGTGGTTAAAATTCACTGAGGCAAGGAAGGTGCTTGCCCTAATTAGGACAACAGCTGCGGCCATATTTGAATGAGCCGTCCGTTAGGACTTCCTGACCATGTTCCCACTACAGTGTTGCGACAGACGTCACAATAACTATCAAATTATGCCAACTTGTTTCAGTTAATTGCCTACCTACAGGACACGCGAGTATTAACCGCCGACTCCAGTTGTCTTCGTCAGCAAACAAACAGTTGTTTCGGACAGTCTCGGCGAAATCGCAGGCTGCAAACACCACTTGCGCGGTGGAGGACCACTTAAAATGTCATCACCAAGTAGGTCGTTAGTGGTATGGGTGACTTCAGACTTTGTCATCTGGAACAGACTGGCTGCATTCAGAAAGCATTGTATAACATTTGAATGACGGCGTGCTGCCTTTTAGTAACTTTTTTTACATACCTACAGGTAAAAACACTCCAATTCCAAAAGTGCAATGAACTTTATGAACAAGCATTACGTTTACTGGAAGTGATGGGTCCATCGCTGATATGCACAGAGTAGGGGAACGAACTCCCACCTCTTACGCTAGTCGTCCCTGATAGCCCCTGTCGCCGAACAGATGCCTTGATCTCGCCTCTGGCAATCGTCTTCTGGTACTGGTATCTGAGATCAGTTTTGTTGTCTTTATTGTGATATCCGCCGTGCAAATACATTGAAAGTCTTAAACTACAAATACGAATGATGTAGGACTCAGGGCTTTGTCATCCTTTGCAAATACCTTCTTTTTATTATTACCATTTGTATGTGCAATACATCCGCGTGCGGGAAAGAAAAGAGCACTCCTGCCTGCCTGCTTGTTCATGAGTATATGCATTTCAATAATAATAATAAGGATGACAAAATACAGGTTCAGTGAGGCCAGGTGTTTCGCCGTTGGAGAAGGTGAACGCCGTCACGGGCGGAAGTGACGGCACGGATACGTCACCTGCCCCGGACCGACTGACGCGGCTAAAGAGATGGCGGCACCGGTCTGTGTTTGGTTTAAAGCAGCGGAGCAGCCGGCGTGACAGATTAATCGTCACTAATCAACCAGCGGGGAGGGGCCGAGAGGGCTGGGGAGGGGACGCACCTGATCAGTGGCGTGACCAGGAACTTTTTGCAGGGGTCTGTAAAGAAGCTAATCATGGATGAACACCTAAGTCCGGCTACCGGGGATGCGTGAGGATTTGAAATTCACGAAAACTCGGTCAGGTGGAGCATTGCCCGATAGCCTCTCTCCCTGGCTACGCCATTGTACCTGTTGTCACCTGTGGCAGTCACCACCTCCGCTTCCGGCGCCCCCGCGCCCTGATGAAAGTGGGGCCACATAAAGCCGTGACACGTATACGGGTCAACTTCGAAGTTTTGATTCTAGAAGCGAACATTACAACGTTCAAAAATGTACAATAGAAGTGTCGTTAAGCTTTGACGAGAAATACTTAACGTTTCCTGCCAACATAGGCGAATCCAGGATTTCCTATCAGGAGGAGGGGCACATTGTCTGGGGGGCGCTATCCGGACCGAGGGCACCACTCTTGAGCGACAGAACCTATCAGGTGGTCGCCAAATCCTATGGCAGGGGCGCCAATACATTCCCTGGGGTGGGGGTGGGGGGAAACGACATTTCAGGGCCCGTCATCACATAGGCGGATCTAGAGGGGTGCAAAGGGTGGCAGGTACTCCCCCTCCCCGATAGACCTTCGACGCCCCCTGAAATGGTCACGGCACCCCTTTGCTTCCCACCAGAAAAGTTGATGCCCCCCTGAAATGTCGCTCCCCCAGGATACGAAAATCGGCGCCCACCGATAGGATTTGGCGCCCACCTGATAGGATTTTCCGGCCAAAAGTATTGCGTCCTGGTCCGGATGGTGCCCTCTGGCAAGGTGCCCCGATTGGCAGCCCTGGATCCGTCTATGCGTCATCGACCTTTCAAGGGCCGCCGTAACCATTTCAGGGAGCGCAGAGGGTTAATGGACGGAGGGGGCAATTGCCTTCCCCCTGGGTCCACATATGGTTGCTCTACCCCACGAAGGCCTTTATTTAAGATGAGGGGGTATCTGAATCATGGCACTCTTTCTTTTATCATTTTTTTTGCGAGCGCTTACTCAAAATTACTGCAAAGCCAGACAGTCTACGTAGGACCATTTTCAAGTTCCAAATTAGCGGGATGTAAGGGGGGAATCTTTAATTTCCATGCAGAGGAACAGCTGTGAGGGAAATTAACTACCTTCTGCAATACGAGCTAAATGTACCTAAAAATGGCGTCAGCTTCATGTACTTTTCCCCCAGCGCTGACCGGCCAATAACACGGATTTTTGTTATGGAAATAAAATACAATGGAAACCATGGGAACCATTCTGTTTCCCTTATCTCGAAAAAAAAACGTGCAGACCTAAGCTGTCCCTATACTCTTACATCGGCAGGCGTGCGATGCACACCAGGCACTCCAGGGGCTGCAGAGTTGAGAGGAAATTCGCTAGGTTGTCTGACGGGATTTGCATACCGTTAGATGATTTAGACATCCTCTGTGCATCTTCACAATCATATGCAACAATGTTTGATTACGTCATAGACACGTCTACTGAGGCTTGATGCCACCCACGCGTGGTAGGTAAATCCACTCCCTCGGCATCTCATATCGTATGCCCGTGATCTCATCGGGTGGGTCAGATAAAACAGGAACCACAACACAGAGCCATTCAATTGACTCACCTCATGGAAACAAGGCGTGTGTGTACTGCCACCACACTACATCACTCCCCAGTATGACTCATGTAGTCACGTCAAGGTCACCGAGTTGAGGAAGACAAATCATGCATTGCAGCCCACACCCTATGGCACGTGTCATCGACCCAAAGTCGCACCATAGTAAACACAGGTGCGCTGAGCGCTGGTGTGACTCAGTGTACGGGTTACACAGCCGGGTTGTCGGAGTGGCGGTCAGTGAATCATGACCCGGAAATGGCTAGATTATGGCGAGTTTGGCTGTATTTGAAAATTTCCCCATTGGTATATATGTGCGTATCAACTAGAAGATAAGGTGTGTTTTAACAGTGGATCCCAGAGAAAACCATCGTGCCTGTGTAATACAGTAAAAAAAATTCCCATGAATATAATGATAGAAAATAAAAACCGATAATGATCATCATGAGGAAGTGGCTAGTATATGGTTAAAGATAATGAAATATTGGGGGCCATGATCCTCAATATTTGAAGTCCCAATAGATAAATGTGTGTATTACCGTGCCAGGACCCTCTCGATCGAGCAGAGAGCCCAAAGAGTGTGATATTTGTCACCCTAGTATTTGGTTGTTCCTGAAATTTGTGACAGATGCTAGAAGCCTAGAGGAACAACAGAAAAAGTAGCAAAAGTAAACATGTTTTACTTAAATGAGTTGTTAAGATGTTCCCTGGCCTCTCCCCTCGAATCCGGAAATGTAAAAAACACTGAAGATTATATATTCGGGCTCAGCCCTTCATCAGAATCTTGGAGTAAATATCAATAATTCTCAGTCCTAGTATAGTCAGACCTCGAATTGAGCTTCACACAAAAATGCCTTTTAGAATGAATCGTTAAAAATAAGATTGGATGTCGTGACAACAACCATATTGGTACCTCTAACCTAAAAGTAATGCCGACAATACGACAAACCTAGAGCAGTATTTGTGACAGTCTTTTCTATTATTTCAGCCAAATACTAGCTTTTGATTAACAGTGAAAAACTCGCTGAAGTACCTTAATCGGTTATTTGAATATTTCTGTTATTCTTATTTACTATTTTTCCGTCGACTGCAGCTAAAATGCTAACCAAAAACTACCTATTAAGCACTAGTAGACGTGATACTAATTCGGTGTAAAGACTGCATACTTTCCCCTTTAAGATGATGCTATATTTTTACAATGAAAGCCTCCCTCGAATTATTTAGTTAAGATTGTACCTAGTGGTCAAGGTCAACTTTTTTGTAATTGATAAACCCATTTTCCACAGCCTGCTCCTCTGGCCCAACGTTAAGCGTCGAAAAGAGTATACGTGTGGCTGTAAAAAAACAACATTATAAATTTTCCATTATACTTATTCAACAACCCCTGCCCTTAGTATGTGCCTCTTAAACAAATGCAACTTTTATAGCTGGTTAATGTGAACAATCATTGGTAAATACTTTTCCTCAGCCTGTACCTCTAGCCCAACGTTAAGTGTTGAATGGTTATACGTCTAGATGCAGAAAAGTATTATCAATAATTAGTTGCATATTTAAAAAACCCCAACCCCAGTACGTACCCCTAAAATCAAAACATCTCTTTGAGCTAGTTAATCTGATCAATCATTAATAAACACTTTTTCCCAGCCTGTACCTCTGGCCCAACGTTAAGCGTTGAAAGAGTATACATCTGGTTGCAGAAAAGCACCATCAAAGATAAATTACCTAAAAACCTGAACCTTACCTGTGACCTAAGTCCATCACTTCTGACTAGCTAAACTAATTCAACCATCATAGCCCTTTTTTCCAGCCTGTAAATCGGGCCCAAAGTTAAACGTCAAAAGCATATACGTCTAGCATCAATAACACTATCAATAATGTAAGGAAGTCCTACCCCAGAACACATATACTTACGCTGATCCCTCCCTTACCTCTTAAGCCACTGCTGTTAAGTGATAGCCTATCCTAGACCCGCATAATAGGCCAGGACGTACCTTGTACGTTAAGGCTGGGATGACGATCCTGAATGATTATGGATTCAGCTATCTTTCTATCTGGATGATCACGTGCTCGATGAACTACTTTTTAGCTCAAGTGGTTCTAATATAGCCTGAGTGACCTGTGCTGCATGTTTCTCGAGGAAATGATCTCCTAGAGGTGTGTTCCTAGTTTTATTTTTCGCGTCCCGCAAATGTTCGTTAAATCGCAATCGGATGGGCCTCATCGACTCCCCTACGTATTGAGCCCTGTTTTGATCCTGGTTACACAGTCTACAGTCTATTTGATACACTAAATTTTTCTGTGTGCAGTCGCCTTTAAAACCTGACTTGCATAAGTGACACCTCTGACCCCCAGGACATTTTGGCTTAGAAATGGCCGACCTAACCAATGACGACTTAAGTTTCTTGTTATTCTTCCAGGCTATATGTACTTTCAGGTTAGATTTCTTTACGACCTTTTTTATTTTACAGAGTAGCTGTTCGTCTACGTACGGCAAAGTCAAGAACCCATCATAAGAATCTGAGCCTTCTTTCTTTTTCTTGCACCTTCCGTTACCTGTCCTAGCTAGTCTAACCTCCCTCAATAAACGCCTGAGAAGCCCTGCATGATACCCATTTTTTAGAAGCAGATTCCAAATCTTATCTACGCTTTTTCTCTCTTTTCTGGGCCCGATGAGTTATCCATAGCCCTGTGGAACATGTTTCGGATAATATTGTGTTTCGTAGACGTGGGATGGGCAGATGTACTATGGAGGATGATTCCCGAGTTGGTTGGTTTAATGTAGAGCTCTGTCTCTATCTTAGTGTTTTGGCCGTGTGTTTCTGCTGTGACTAACGTATCCAAATAGGGCACCCCACTCCCACTACCCGTGTGCTCCATGGTAAATTTTAGGTACACCTAAAATTTACCATGGATTACCTGTGTGCTCCAAATAGGGCACTTACTCCCACTACCCGTGTGCTCCATGGTAAATTTTAGGTACACCTAAAATTTACCATGGAGCACACGGGTAGTGGGAGTGGGGTGCCCTATTTGGATACGTTAGTCACAGCAGAAACACACGGCCAAAACACTAAGATAGAGACAGAGCTCTACATCAAACCAACCAACTCGGGAATCATCCTCCATAGTACATCTGCCCATCCCACGTCTACGAAACACAATATTATCCGAAACATGTTCCACAGGGCTATGGATAACTCATCGGGCTCAGAAAAAGAGAGAAAAAGCGTAGATAAGATTTGGAATCTGCTTCTAAAAAATGGGTATCATGCAGGGCTTCTCAGGCGTTTGTTGAGGGAGGTTAGACTAGCTAGGACAGGTAACGGAAGGTGCAAAAAAAAGAAAGAAGGCTCAGATTCTTATGATGGGTTCTTGACTTTGCCGTACGTAGACGAACAGCTACTCTGTAAAATAAAAAAGGTCGTAAAGAAATCTAACTTGAAAGTACATATAGCCTGGAAGAATAACAAGAAACTTAAGTCGTCATTGGTTAGGTCGGCCATTTCTAAGCCAAAATGTCCTGGGGGTCAGAGGTGTCATTTATGCAAGTCAGGTTTTAAAGGCGACTGCACACAGAAAAATTTAGTGTATCAAATAGACTGTAGACTGTGTAACCAGGATCAAAACAGGGCTCAATACGTAGGGGAGTCAATGAGGCCCATCCGATTGCGATTTAACGAACATTTGCGGGACGCGAAAAATAAAACTAGGAACACACCTCTAGGAGATCATTTCCTCGAGAAACATGCAGCACAGGTCACTCAGGCTATATCAGAACCACTTGAGCTAAAAGTAGTTCATCGAGCACGTGATCATCCAGATAGAAAGATAGCTGAATCCATAATCATTCAGGATCGTCATCCCAGCCTTAACGTACAAGGTACGTCCTGGCCTATTATGCGGGTCTAGGATAGGCTATCACTTAACAGCAGTGGCTTAAGAGGTAAGGGAGGGATCAGCGTAAGTATATGTGTTCTGGGGTAGGACTTCCTTACATTATTGATAGTGTTATTGATGCTAGACGTATATGCTTTTGACGTTTAACTTTGGGCCCGATTTACAGGCTGGGAAAAAGGGCTATGATGGTTGAATTAGTTTAGCTAGTCAGAAGTGATGGACTTAGGTCACAGGTAAGGCTCAGGTTTTTTAGGTAATTTATCTTTGATGGTGCTTTTCTGCAACCAGATGTATACTCTTTCAACGCTTAACGTTGGGCCAGAGGTACAGGCTGGGAAAAAGTGTTTATTAATGATTGATCAGATTAACTAGCTCAAAGAGATGTTTTGATTTTAGGGGTACGTACTGGGGTTGGGGTTTTTAAATATGCAACTAATTATTGATAATACTTTTCTGCAGCTAGACGTATAACCATTCAACACTTAACGTTGGGCTAGAGGTACAGGCTGAGGAAAAGTATTTACCAATGATTGTTCACATTAACCAGCTATAAAAGTTGCATTTGTTTAAGAGGCACATACTAAGGGCAGGGGTTGTTGAATAAGTATAATGGAATATTTATAATGTTGTTTTTTTACAGCCACACGTATACTCTTTCGACGCTTAACGTTGGGCCAGAGGAGCAGGCTGTGGAAAATGGGTTTATCAATTACAAAAAAGTTGACCTTGACCACTAGGTACAATCTTAACTAAATAATTCGAGGGAGGCTTTCATTGTAAAAATATAGCATCATCTTAAAGGGGAAAGTATGCAGTCTTTACACCGAATTAGTATCACGTCTACTAGTGCTTAATAGGTAGTTTTTGGTTAGCATTTTAGCTGCAGTCGACGGAAAAATAGTAAATAAGAATAACAGAAATATTCAAATAACCGATTAAGGTACTTCAGCGAGTTTTTCACTGTTAATCAAAAGCTAGTATTTGGCTGAAATAATAGAAAAGACTGTCACAAATACTGCTCTAGGTTTGTCGTATTGTCGGCATTACTTTTAGGTTAGAGGTACCAATATGGTTGTTGTCACGACATCCAATCTTATTTTTAACGATTCATTCTAAAAGGCATTTTTGTGTGAAGCTCAATTCGAGGTCTGACTATACTAGGACTGAGAATTATTGATATTTACTCCAAGATACTGATGAAGGGCTGTGCCCGAATATATAATCTTCAGTGATTTTTACATTTCCGGATTCGAGGGGAGAGGCCAGGGAACATCTTAACAACTCATCATCATGCTCCTCGCCGAGGCACTTCAAAACTTATCAATGTTTTACTTAAATGCTTAAAATACCTTGCTAATTTGATACCATATTTACTCTAGCCTGCCTGGACTTAATGTCATATTCTGCTTCTATTTTGTCAGTTGGTGTTTGCATACCTTTCCTTTCTCAATATCAAATGGGACGCCACAACGACTTTAGCTTTCGACTCAAGGCAAAAATAGCGGGAAATAAAAGAAGCAATTTACATACAAACCACCACAGAACCAACAATGAATAGAAACATCGGAAAAGTCACCATCTTCTCGGGATTTTTGGACCTCTTAAAACGCCAAACAAGAGTTTGAATTGAAACAATAACACGTGTTTAGAGCTCATAATTCTTAAATGATTCGTCTTGTTCACAGCTGAGATTGTTATTTCAAAGAATACTGTCTTCGTGTTTTTCGCTTAGTTAGGTTCATTTCATAGTGTAATTTTCATCTCCCTTGAAAACGGGGGCGAGATGCTCCCGAAACCGGTCGGGTATTATACTCAGACTAGGCTTTGTGCAGCAATAAATGTTCTACTTATCTTATTAACCAAAGCCATGAATAGTAACAATACTTATCTTTCCTTTCTCCTTCTCAGGGTTTTTATTTTGCATATTTTCTAACCGGTGTCACGTTGCGCACGTAAGTTTCATTGCAATTGTGGTGTTCCAGCAATTGCAGCAAGTATGGTTACTATCATGATGTCATGAATCAGATAGGCATACAATGAATTATTCCACAATACCTGAAGACACAGGGATCCTTCAGATACATATGGCTATCGGTCCTTTGCAGAGGCGTACCCAGCGGGTGCCACGCCATGACCTCTCGTTCACTCAGCTCGAAATTTATCACGTTTAATCATATTTAAAATGCAATCGATGTCTCCCCGTCGTTTCCACGTTGCGAAATTTAGGTGTGACTCTCTGTCCCTCTCACACCGCTTTGGCAGCTTTCTGGTGACGTCACTGCTTCCATGCCTTACTTGACACTCGGGTGGGCGTGGGAAAGGCTGCAATCGATCACAAGCCGATACTCAGCTGGGGTATGGGCTCAGTTCTCAGTACTCACCGAACGCTGTCGATACAACAGCTTGTAGGCGAGCAGTGGGGTATGGCTCTCTGTCTCCCAGGTTAATGTGTAGGAGTTTGGAGACGTGCCCTGAGGCAAAGAGGTCACCCTCACACCGCCCGGTCGGCCTGCAAAAGAGAGGATTATTATCTGTAAAGCAGGGAGTATGCTTCGAATGACGCAGTGATAGGTTTGGGTGTTTTAACTTGAAACGAGCTTTAGCTTGAAACTGAAGAAATTATATGATGAATTAAACTATAAAGAAATATGAGAGTCATGTAACATAAAAAAATCGTAGCGCCCTCATAAAATGGCATCTACAAGCAAACAAGAAAATGCCGTGTTCCTAGCTATATCTCCACATTTAACGCCAAGTATGCATATGCATTTTTACAACAATCAGAAAACAGACAGAAAATGAGAGTCTGCAGCGGCAGATACAAGGGAAGGAGCTAGGGGACTCGAGCCCTTCCCCAAATGAAGTCCTATATCCGCCACTGAGTATCTTCTACCTCCGAGGATACGTGTATAATACATCAAAAGCAAAGCAATGTATTTGCAAGTGTTATGCTGTTTATTGGCGGAGAAGGACAGCGTGTTTCACTGAAAACTTCAATGTTAGATATTCTGAGGAGGATCAGCATTCAGCAATGTCCAGCTGCAATGCCTGCCTTTTCATGCCCTCTGTCAATCCTTTCGAGCTTTAGAAATATATATTTGACTGCCAGTCAAACCCATAGGGCAATTTCCGGTCTTATTGACTCCTCCCTTACTTCTGCACTCATGCACGCATCAGGATGTTCCGTTAAACAAGCTTACGGATAAGTTATCTCAACGTCCTTGTCAAAATAGAGGTGTCAGCCGGGGATTTCTAGCTAAGTAAATAGCTGGTTGAGAAAATTCCCTAGTTTCCAAAGAGACCTGTGTGCTTTCGATTCTGCATTCCACTATTACCACAAAATAGAGTCAAACCCGCCAGTCAACGGTCCGTTAAACACGCCTTTAGCGTGTGGGGGCGCCGTTACTTCTGCAGGGTTCCACGACACCGAGGTGGACGCCACAGTGTGCTGCACGTGGCACGTACAACACCCGGATAATAGCGACTAAATCAAACCCTGAAAAATGTGCACCAATGGCGAGCAAAGCACTCGTCGGGGTTGGCTGGCGGAGTGTGCTCTTGAACCTGAAATATGATGAGCGGTGCGGTCGCTTCCGTTTCAAGCATAATTATCCGCACGAAGAGGGGTGGAAGAGCTGTTCGAAAGCGGGTATAATGTACCTTTTGCAAGGCTTCTATTTACAGCGATTAAGTCTTCGTGTTGTGCAAGTGGCCATTATTTAATGAGCTCATAATTGAGTAATTTCCCTCAGCACCAGAGGGGAATAATACTGCCAGTGCATGTCAAAAACAATTCACAGACCTGTAATCAGCCACTGCCCTCCTGGTCTTATTCGCGCTTCTCGTTACATTTGGTATTTACAATGTCAAGTTTGCGATGCACGCACGTTTGATCGATGCGTCAAAGTCTCTGTATCAATTGCAGCAAATGATAATTTGTATCGGCCAGCAAGGCTCGAGATCCCTTCTCGACCCAAGGGGGTCCTAGATGGACTAACGCTGGTACGGTAATACAAGCCCTATGTAAAGCCTACAGGAGGCCCACAATCCAGGTGGGTCCTGCTCCCAAAAGCCCCCGGGATTTCCAGCCATGTCTGCCAGCATAGTGTAAGCTGAGATATACTTTTCATGGGCGAGATATATCACACGTTTAAAAGTACTGTACAAGTACCATAAGTTACCAGTTCTTCCTTTGAGCGTTTCGTCGGTTGTTTTTCGTGCCCCCCCGAAAAAACAGCACCAGCCTCTATTTATATTGCCGTTAGCTTCGCAAAGATCAACGTCGCAGTTTTCCAGTTGATCCAGGTTACGGTAATGTAGAGATGGGTTTTGACACTATCTTAGTTTCAGGAAGTGTTTGCTCTTGCCATGTTACATGAGTCCCATAGGACGAAAAACGTCGTTCATGGTTGGCCCCAAAGGCTACTATGATATGCAGCGTCTGCAATGCGTACTCCACTTTGAATTCAGCCCCCAGCTAAATCTGTACAAAGTACCGGGGAGGAGCGTCTGGTACAAGAGTGACGTATCATATACGCAGATACGGCGAAATCACCCGACATTCGTTAAAACCATACAGGAAGCTGATACTCCTAACAATACTTGTTGGGACTTATCGACGCACCAACAGCCAAGGTTATATGACGTCGTAAACTCTTTCCCTGTTGGATGAGTTTCTCGGGAGCCAGACTGCTCCTTGCTCAGGATACCTGGTGAGCCTTGAACCTGGGTTGGCCACGTGAAAAGCGTGCATGCTTATCACCACACCATGCCGCCCCCCGACCGATCCTTCTTGATGCCGTCTCAGTTCTCCTTGCATATTTTGCTCACTACTTTTTATAGAAAATAGCCTATATGTATTATTTGAGAAATAATGAAAACTGTACCGGAATGGCATCAAGGCCTGCAGGTTAATTTCAGAAGAACCAGGTTCGCTGGCTGTCTGTCGATACTTCACCCTATTCACCGCGTTGGTCAGAATTCTGTCGAATACAATTCATCGAACGGGTATGGTGCAGTGTTCAACAACAACTCAAACGATTTCGGGAGTAGATAGCCACGGCCCACAAAATTCCACCTCGGGCTTCCATTATACGGCAACGTGGGGATTGTCCTAGCTCATGTACACCACGATATCTTGTCTACCACTTCCTGTAAGAGATTCGCGTCCTCACCGGTGAGGAGGACTGGAGCCTCGTTTGCCCCGAGAGTGTTCTTGGCAGAGCAGAAGTATGTTCCGAGATCATCCGGCGCAACCTTCAGGATGCTGAGCGTGAAGGTGGTGCCCGCGCTGCTGGTAACGTGGTGTTCCACCTTCAGGGGAAGGCCGCTGGCACGCCGCCAGGTCACCTGCGGTGGCCCGAGTCACGAGCCAAAGGTGATGTCACTAAAAGGTCGCGATGAGTCATGGTATGGAGTCATGATACACCCACGGACTCGCGGGTATGATGGAGCCTGGTGGTTTAGAGGTCCGGTAGTTGACATCACTCGAGGGATTCATGTCAGGATGGGTTGTGGATTAGTTCAGATCATATTTTTTTCATAAAGCTAAGTCTGCATTCAAGAGTGACGTGCAATACTGCACATGAATCAAGTTTTGCCTTTAGCTGACATGTTGGTAAGAAAATTATATACGACACTTTCAAGGTCTTGAGGATCCAGTTTTTTACATGTCCTTTAATGGATTCAGCGACGGATCCAGGATTCCGTTTCGGGAGAGCTAGGGGGCTCGAGCCCCACCCACCATTGCCTCAGATCCGGGTCCGCCTATGCATTAGCTATAGGTCCTCAAACATGGGGGGTGAGCTCCCTAGCCCCCTTGTATCCGCCACTAGATGGATTATTAAGCAGATCACTTTTATCCATGCGCAGTTTTGGTAAAATAATGTTTCTTCTGGAGCAGGGTTTCCTCACCAACGCAAAAAATATGCCGAGGTTAAAGGGATCCTGGGCTTTTGATGTCACCCATCCATGACATTTTATTTAGATTACACCACTGTGGTGATCAGGTTTGTCTCTGAAGACCTAAACCTATTTGTAACTCTGGACACCTGAGCGGGGTGGCCGTCCCTGCGCTTTGTGGAACGTTAAACTTTGACTTATTTCATTTCATGTATTCATCGTATTGCCCACGGAACAAGGCCCATTTACAGGCAAAGTCGCATAAAAATCGGATGTCAAAATAGGTTAAGAAAGTGTTACACACATAAGATCCACATAAGCAAGAAGTTAAAAACTTCCGTTACGATTAAGAAGTAAAAGCAAGTCAAAACTTGTAAAGATAAAATATGTCAGGCTAAAAACGATGCGCTAAAAATAAAAAAATAAAATATAAGACATAAAAACTAAAACTGGGAAAAGTACACAAGACCAGAACCGACAGGTGCAATCTTAACTATAATGTGGCTATATATGTGATGGCCTTTGCTCGAAATGAATTGAATGTGTCATGAAATATGTCTGCTTGTGGTCGGATGTACAGGAATGTGTTCATGACTCTGAGCAATCTAACAAACAATCCTTACTTTACGGTATTCACTCTTGCGTATGGCACATTAAACAACGCTAGTTGCCTCGTTGCTCTCACGGGCATATACAATGAGAAACGGCGTACCAATAAAGATGAGTCGATCCTACCTTTAAGAAAATTGCGCATGAACATCAAATCATGCTGACTTCTTCGCGATGACAATGACATGACCTTAAAATGATTCATGAGGTCGCTGTACAATAGTGATCTAGATTGGTTCCGACAGTTTGCATTCACCATAGAAGGAATTTGTGTTGCACCCTGTCGACTCTAGTCAAGTGAACAGCAGCTGCTCCGCCCCAAATAACACTATAATACTCCAGGACTGAACGAACGTGTGCATAGTAAGATACGAGAACAGCTGATAGGCTGAGATTTCCTCCTTCACCGGATTTTTGGAATGATCTTTTTTTATAATGTTTGTCCCACGTGGAAACACCACGGAGCGTATTCACACCGGGTGCTGGACCACAGACAGGTTTAATATCCGTAACATGATGACGTGTTTTGAGTCTTTTTTAGATGATGATGAGGTGAGAGTGACTAAAGATGTGAGCATGATTTTTGTGTGTCCCACGTGGGAACACCAGGGTGAGGACTGACACCGGGTGCGGAAACACTTTTTTATGATGATGAGGTGAGAGTGACTGAAGATGAGAGCATGATATTTTGTGTGTCAGGCGTGGAAACACCACAGAGCCACCTGACCTTGGGTGCGGAACCACAGACATGTTTAATCTACGTACCAATAACGTGAATTTAACCTTTTTTAGATGATGAGGTGAGAGGTACTTGATATGAAAGCATGATTACCCATGTATGAACCCCTTTCCATAACCCCCTCAGGCCAGTAGGCGAGGAAAACCTGTTGCGCACCGACCTTCAAAGGCAAAGAAAGGAAGCTCATGATTTATCAAGATATATTTTCCGCATCTTCATTGTCCGGCCAGATGTCCTGTCAAGAAAAGAAAGAAAGAAAGAAGAAAAAATCACATTATACTCACTTATGGTGATCTCTAGGAGAAATGGAGTTCTTTCAGATGATGATGAGATGAGAGTGACTTTAGATGTGAGCATGCTTTTTTTTGGGAACACCACAGTGCAGACTAGCACCGGTTCTGATTTTTTTATGATGATGAGGTGAGAGTGACTGAAGATGAGAGCATGATATTTGTCTGTCAAGCGTGGAAACATCGCAGAGCCACTTGACCCCGGGTGCTGAACCACAGACAGGTTTAATATACGTTATTAATAACGTGTTTTTTAACCTGGTTTAGATGAAACAGCCTAGCTCTTACAATTTATTTTATTCGTTGTAACAAAATTATTAACACTACAAATCTAGAGAAGCGATTCGCCACAGAATGAAACACGCATACCTAGTTCGGCTACCACAGGGACAAGAGGAGATACGAAAAGATCTGGTCTATTGGTTGACATACAAATCCAACAGTTTCTTTTTTATGATATTTTTTATTACTGTTTTGCTAGCTGGCACATCTTCAACTACTTGAAATTGATTGATGAAAATGGAATTCCACAATTTAGGGCCAAGGCAGGGAGTAGTGAACAAACGATAATTTCTATTAGAAAATGGTTGTTCAAGAATCACATTTTGCCGAGTCTCATGATGATTGATTTCTCTTATTTTGAACATACTGCAGAGTGAATGAGGAAGCGAGCCTGTAAGAAATTTGTGTACTAGAAGAAGCATTTGGGATTTTGCTATATCACTAATTTTCAAAACTTTAAATTTGACAAAATATGGTTCAGAACTATGTGGTAGATTAACATTTGCAATAAGTCTGACCGCTCTTTTCTGTAACACAATTAAACGGTTCAACTGTGATGAGTAATTTACCCCCAAGCTAGACAGCAATAATTTAAATGAGAAAGAACCAAGGAGTTGTAAAGAAGCAGAGCTACTTTTTCGTTAATGAAGTATCTAATCCTATGAATAATCCCAATGCATCGACTAATTTTGGTACAAACATAGTTGATATGAGCATTAAATTTTAGTTGTTGATCAAAAATAACCCCTAAATATTTAACTTCGTTTTTCTCTTGTATTTCCCGATTGTCCAATGATATTTTTAGCCGTAGCTCACTTTGAAATGGAGAGTAATGCTGGCTGAAAGTTTTATCAGTATTAAGGGAAAGATAATTAGCGGAAAACCAATCAGACACGTTCCGAAGAGCAAGATTAACAACTTGTTGCAAGATTTCTGGGTCTTTGTTTTTAAACAATAGGGCAGTATCGTCGGCATAAAGAAGACAGGTCATATTTTCATTTATCAACGGCAAATCATTTATATATAACAGAAATAGAATCGGTCTCAAAATAGACCCTTGTGGTACACCAATAGTAGTATTCTTAAATTGAGATATTTCGTTATGAATTTTTACACACTGTTTTCTATTTGTCAAATAAGAAGTTAACATATCATTCGCTTTATTTCTCATGCCATACCTTCCAAATTTTTTTAGTAGAATTTCAATGTCTACAGTATCAAAAGCTTTCTTAAGGTCAATAAAAACACTAAGGACATGTTCCCCATTTTCGAACCCCGAAGTTACATAGTCTTGTAGCATAATAATAGGCATGTACGTTGATCTATTTTTTGAAACCCAAACTGGTTTTTGTAAATAATTGAATTGGCAACTAGGTGCTCCATTAGCCGGGTAAACAGGAGTTTTTCCAAAATTTTTGACAGCACTGGTAATATACTAATAGGTCTATAATTTGTCAACTGTGATCTGTCACCTGTTTTGAATATAGGTTTAATTTCAGCAACTTTCAGACAATCAGGAAATACTGCATTTTCCAAACAAGCATTATAAAATTGGTTCAGGTAGGAAATGATACTTTTATATGTTTTTTTCAATAATTTGGTATTAATTCCATCGACACCTGCCCCTACATCTTTCAAATTTTGTACAATAGAGTCGATTTCTTCCTCATTTGTTGCATATAGATGAAGCTCCTGTTCACAGTATGGTACCTGAATTATAGGGTCAAGAGCAGAGGGATGTATTTTTGTTTCAGCTCCAGACCTATAGTAGAAAAGAAGTTGTTGAAGGCTTCCGCTAGATTTCTACTTCCACTTGTCTTAAACCCTTCGGTGTCATAAACTGTTTCTGGTAGGGTACTATTTTCGCTTGATGCATTTCTTAGTTCATTTATTGTTTTCCAGGTTTTTTCGAATCGTTTTTTACTTTGCCAAATTCAAATGCGTAATAGTTTTGTTTCGCTTTACGAATCACCTGAACCAAAACATTTCTGTACCTCTTGAATTTCTTTAGGTCATTGTTGTCCTTACTTTTGAGTGATTTGATGTAGAGTTCATTTTTAAGTTAATGGAGGCCAGGATGCCAGGTGAAATCCAAGGTTTTCTTGGATGGGTCTTACGATTACAATTATGTTTATAAGAGAATTTCACTATACCTTTCTGATAACAATCTATTATTTTGTCACCTATAATGTAAAAACCAAGAGTTCTGCTGGCCTTTTTCGCCACGTTTTCAATTTGAGGACCAAACGTGAGTTTTGTGTCTAAAATGACGCCCAAATCCCGGATTTTTCCAACACGTTCCAACTCTATATTTTCGACAGAATACGCTGCCAGAACCGGTTTTGTTTTCAACGTCATGCAGAAGTGTTTGCACTTGTCCGGGTTTAGATTCAATCGCCAAAGTTTGGACCATCGACACACTCGATCAATATCGCCCTGAAGCAGGGCTGCATCAGTCTCGCACTTGACCAGACGATGGATTTTCAAGTCGTCAGCGAACATGAGACAATGGGAGGAGGAAATCTCATCCGGAAGATCATTTACGTCCATCGCGAATAAGAGGTGACAGCAATCCACCTTCCGGTGTGCCCGATATAACCCGGCCCCACTCCGAGCACTTTCCGTTGACAATAACTTGCTGCTGTCTATTCTGTAAATAAGATGAGAACCAATTTAATGCTGAACCGGAAATGTAGGAATTTTTAGTTTGTGTACTAAAAGAGAATGGTTTACGCTCTGAAAAGCGGCCGTATAGTCTGTGTATATACAATCTGTTTGGTAGCCAAGCGAGTTAGAGTCCCAGGCCGCGCCCAAAAGTGTGGCCAGGTTAAATACGCACGATCTTCCAGAAACAAATCCATGCTGAGTCGGCGATAAAATGGGTTTTACATGCCCCAACAAGCACACATAGGCTATGCGCTCTAAAATCTTTCCAAACAATGGAGTTAAAGATACTGATCTATAATTTTTTGGGGTCTCTTATACTTATCTTATACTTATAATTAACCCTTTATTGAGGGAGTTGATTGTTCGGGTGGTGGGGTCGGGATCTCCATGACAAATCCATTCATGATTTTTGTGTGACTCCGACTCCAAAAAACCGAACTGGGAACAACTTGGAGAAAATTTATATAAAAATTGGATAGCTTGTTCGGCAGCATCCCAAGGCACGGGTTTTAGGAATGAGCTTAAACCTGGTTTAATAGCAGACAAGCATCGGCTGTTGGGAGCAGGTTTCCGAAATTAATTTTGCACGTGCACGTAGCCTGTTAGCATTCACTCCAAAGTTTATTTCAGGAGACAATTTGTCATGTTCAGAACGGTATTGGAGCCGCTTGCTTCATTACAACTCCACTGAGGACGCCCAACACACTCGAATTGATGATGCCCTCACGCTGAGAAATTTGCCTGTCCCATGAAGCTCTAAATGCATGCAAATAAAGACGAATGATCGCTGGCGCGCGGGCCCTCCGTTTCTAGCTTGGCGAATCGCCACGCGGAATGGTGAGGGAACGCATCTGGGCTACCTCCCGCTCTGAGTCCACACCTACACCTGTTCAACATACAGCGCGTATCGGGGCCACACATTTTTCAGCGATGTCGTCACAAGTGTCTGGTACCGTTGTCGGGAAGTCGCAGCTATTTCACACACTACACGAGCGTGTTGTGTTACAGGAATCTCATTACACGTGCATGTCAGACACGGCTGCCATCGATTGGCAAGTTGAGCTGAGGGTGACATCAGCGAGTGTGTGGTGGCTGATGGTGATTCAGCCACTAGTCGCAACTCAGCCTGAAAGCACACTTACCTTTAGACTTGTTATTCAGTTCTAGAGGACAAGTTCCGGGAGTGAGGTGCCCGGTAAAAACTGTTTTGATTTATATATTTCCCAGTGGCGGCGCTGCCATAGAGGCACATTAGGCACTGCCTAGCCACTTTCAAATGTCGAAGTAGGTATGTATTTCATGTGAAATAAATCTAATTTGACTTGATGTTTAAGTTACAGAGAATATTCTTTTTCGGATCACTGGGTCCAAGAGCCGATAATTTGCATCTCTGAGAATCCACGTTCGCAGCTCTTACCGTCAACAAATGTGATATTAGGAACTTCGCGATTTCGCTGAATCTGCCTAACACCGTGCCAAACCTAACGTGTGCTTTTTTATTGACATCGCTAATACCTCATTCATTCGGACGCGAGTAACGGCTTGTTAAATCAGCCAACTAGGCTTGACCTAAGAGCTAGCACGTGCGATGCCGCATCTTAGGACCTTGATTACAGCGGATTCGTTTATTGACATTCTTGTATTCGCCGATGTCTAGCCTTCTCTTGTGCGGGACAGTTGTTTGGCAATTACTATCGAGATATTTAATTTGTGAAACCTTTATGAAGAACATGAGTCATGGCACAAAATCTGGCGGATGAAATTAAAAAAAATCCGTTCACAAATCGATCGTACAGCGAGAAATTGGACGTCATAAACAATGCAGTGCTGAAGCTGTCCTTGAAATGGGAAGCTCACGTGAGTACCTTGTCCTTTCCAGCTTACTTACCTACCTACCTATCCTTCTTGAATTTTGCCTTGTACCTTCATATACTACCGCATAACCGTTTCCACAATCCACCGACATATGCTTTTTTTCTTCAATTTGTATGATATTAAACATTTAAACATAAATATTATTTTTGCTCATCGACTTGAGCTTGCCCCTTCTCCAGCCGACCTGCTGGAATCGCCCCTGTCTAATATCAGTTAAAAAGCCTGGGCGACGTCCTTACCTCTAAGCCAATCGTGCCTAGGCTGTCATAATGTTCAAGCGCCGCCACTGATATTTACGATGAAATAAATTGTACGCTTGCCAATGCCAGCCATCCATATCTCTCTAAGTCCAGCCGATTTAATCTATCCTTGCTCTGAACTCCAGTGTGTCACGCGGCTCACCTGCGCGGGAGGCTGGGAGAAGATGCGACAGCGCAGCTGGGCCGTGTAGCCCTCTCCTGTGCGAACTTCCTGCTCCACAGCCTTCACCTCCGGTGCAACTGCGGGAGAAGATGTGGTCAACCATCTCGAGGCACCAAGGGTTGGTGGAAAGGTACGCTTGACACGGGTGCAGCCGACAATGAATATCACATAAGCACCGGCACTGATATATGCTCAGAATGGAGAAGAGGCGGGTCCAGAATTCAGAAACTTATACGGAGCTCCGAGAATCCACTGGGGAATGCAGTGGCGCAGTGGAAGCACCTTGGGTTATTATGCTGCTGACCCAGGTTGGGATCTCGTACTGAAATGCTGAGTAAGTATTAGTGTTGATCAAATATGTTTTCAAAAGTGGGCAATTTGTGGCAATTCAGGAGCGCAAGACGATGTTGTTTGTTTCTGCGTAGAAGAGACTGGAAATATTAAAGGGAATGTGGCACCTTTATAACGTGATTTTAACTGAGATAGCCAAGTTATAAAGCACGTCGGAAAACCTGGTATTCTATATATCATTCGTCTTGGAAATCGACACTTCCGTAGAAAAACCTAAAACCTACCCGAAATGTACCTCTCATGTACCTCTCGCCAGGCGGTCATTGTTGTGAGGTGCTGGTGTGACGACATATGCTTACGTCACGGTGAGTATCAGCCAATCGAAGCCCTTGAAGCGTTTTTCGGATGGTATTGGTTGCCAGATCATGACATCACCGCAGGCAGATATTTATTTCTTTTCCTAGAGGAGTATTTAAAAATCAAAATATTGAGCTTATTGTACATTTTGCAGAGAAATCATGGGTGGTTTCATTATATTCGGCTAAAAGTACGCCTAATTACACTAAATTCCAGGATTCGGTCAAGGTGCCATATTCCCTTTAACAGAAGAAATAAAAGAGAATATAGTAATGATAATAACTGCTGGGGTTGAATGATGCATTAACTACCGGGATTATATGTCGCTAGCTTTCACCCTGATATATGGGATTTTGGGAAACATCAACTTATTCAGAGGCTCCACCGGGTTTCTAGCCCAGGGGACTTTGGTGCTATCGACCGATCCACTGATGGTGTTTACTAAGGAAACAATGATTTGAATATTGACAGCTTTAAAGGAGGGGTTTGTAGGTAAACAGACTAACACTAACACAAAGAATTCATTAAAGAGCCCGTCGAGGTGTACTTACCTGTTGGCATTTAAAAAAATGAGCGGAAATCCATACGCCAGCTAAGGCTTCCTGAGCTAAAACATTTTCTGAAAGATAATGAGAAGCTGATGTCGCAAAGGGGATGCCCGGAGAGCAAAATATTTAGCTCTAGAACTGGTTTTTGCCACATGCTTCGTATATCTATCGGGAATCTCTAGGAGCACCGAACGAACCGCATACGAGATTTTCGTCTCCTCAACGTGCAGCTCTCACCGATAAGTGCTGACCGGACCAGTAACTGAATAGGCCCACCCCGGGCCGGGACTGCCTGAGTGGTCTCTCACGGCACTCGCAACGGATAACAAAAAATGGGCGTTCATGAAACTATGACTCTCATAAATTACACAAATTGTGTTCTACTCCAGATGGTTTGGATTTTTTATCAAGCTTTCCCGATAGTTTTCATTGCACTGCAGACTCTCCGGATAAGTTGAAGTAGATGCTGTTTCAGGAATACACATATCCAAATGGCCCTTTGGCACGAGCGACAAAATTGGGGACACGGGACATCTGTCTTTGGTCTGGTGAGCCAGGCCATCGTCCCTAAAACTCCAGCACTCCAACGATGGCCTTAGCACATTCGTACTGTTTTTTACCTAGATCATGGAGTAGAAGTGAAATTTCAAATTAAGTAGAAATTAATGAATGTATACCTACTCCATGCCTAGACTCATCCAAGGCTCCAAAATGTATCGGAAGTGAAATACCTCGTATTTTCCAAGAAAGTCGTTAGCTTTCCGGATTGCATCCCGTGCCCCTCCCGTCGTCGCCAAGGCGTAACCCGTCAAACCTGCCTCAGGAAATATCTGACAAGGTCCTGCGCGTTGGGACGTTACCCACGGCCAGCCATCAACAAAAACGATCAGGTCTGGTGCGCCTAGCGCGTATATAAAGCGCAAGTTTTGACACGCAACTGGCTTGTCAACTACGATAGCTCCCAGTTCGGGTCGTCACCTGTCAACTAACGGTGAACCATCTCTGGGAAAAGGTCAATTCCGCTGAAATCAACCAGGCTACTCCGTTACCAAACGAAAAACCCTAATAAAGCTACTGGTGGTTTTAGAGAACCATAAATGAGTCATTCAGAACGGCCATTAAACACCCTGTGCTCTCCCGCTGTGTGCTTTTTAACGCAGCTTCGGTCGTTGTTTCTAGCGAATCATGCGCTGTAATGGCTCTTCATTGAGCCGCCGCGCACACAAATTGTCACGTTAGAAGAGCTGCCGAAGCAAAAACTTGTTGACGGAGGCGACTCCACAGCCGGCGCGAGCTCCAGCGTGGTGCAACTGATGCATCTTGCAGTCTCTGCTCCATTCCTCGGAAGGGGAGGGGAATAACGCACGCATAACAGGCCCTGTAGAAAGAACTAGGCATCTTGCCACACTTACTGCGCACTGAGTGTTAAATCATCCAGCGAAACTTTTATCGGGGTAAGAACTAACACATTTTTCTAAGGAAGCGACTCTGCACAACAAGCTAACAATATTCCAAAACTGTAATGCTACACACGGAACAGCAATCAGAGTTCACTTGGGGAAGTTAATGGTTCCCTCTGCAGCCATTGAATCAGTGGTGGATCCAGCTTAAACGTTTTGGAGCAGTTCAAAGGGGCCAAAGAGCTAAAGCCTTAAACAGGGTAGCGTCTTTGTAAGAAAAAAACTAGAGGTTTGGGAGGTAAATAACTTGTTTGCCACCATTCCCATCCTAGATCCACCAGTGCATACAATAAGCCGGAGGGTGTTGTCTACTGACCGAATTCTAGCCCAAATAAGAATCCTGTGAGACTATTCGAGACTGAGGCCAATCTCGGTAGCCATTCCTGCTATTGTAATAGTGGAGAAGAGGCTGGTGACAGCATGGTGCAGAATTATGCATAGAGGAGCAACGCTTTAAATAACGCACAGAGAAGCAACGTTTTAAATAGCGCACAGAGTAGTGACGCTTTAAATAACGCACAGATTAGCAACGCCTTAAATAACGCACAGAGTAGCAACACTTTAAATAACGATAGAAAAGACGCCGGGATGAAGAATTTTAACAACACAAGCCACTTTTTGTGTACTTGAGTCATTTCTCATTTCACAGTACTAGCGTTTTAATGAAGCTATCATAACATGACTGCTCAAAGTGCTGATTCACCATAGTTCCGCTCGGCATTGGCCGAATTGAACGATGTCCGCGCTCGGGCCGCCAGCTTACAGTTGACTCGAAGCTGCAGGCTGCGGGAGGCGGTCCTGTTCCCGGAGCTGCTGACGAAGCAGGTGTAGGTGCCGGCGTGACTGCGGTCTACCTGCCCGATGTCCAGGCGAGAGCCGCGCACCACGCCCTCGCCGTACGGCAGGCGGCCCTCCTGTTGGACAGAGAGTCTCAGTGTGGTCAGCTCGTTCGGGTTAAATCCTTGGGCCTCGGCACCTTGGAGTGTTTTGTCTTTATGACTGAGGGTCTTTAAATCAAATGTAACAAGGCTGAACCTACCGGAGAAAAATTAGGGACATGTAGGGTGAATCCTCCTAGGATTTGGGACGTGTAGATATAGCAGTTCTGTGATAATCTGTAGCATGATAATTTGATAATGATTTTTTCTTGGTCATCCTGAGTGACCTAGAGCCGGCTTAAAACGAGATCCAAAAGTGCTCCTTTCAGGTGCCAACAGACACATACAATCCTCAGGTGCAGCACTATCCTCTTGATCTTCAACTACTCCGGTAGGTCCATGGAACCCTCTGACAAGTTTAAGAGCTCCTCTACTTGTTCTTTAAGTTCTCTAGCATCATCAGAGGATTAAGTCTTAGCAGGGGTGGGTCCAGTGGTTCTAATCCAGCCATGTCTTCCTTTAAAGTCGGTTCTGCCCAGCTCGTTAGCCGATGTTGTCGAATTGTCCAAGAAAAGCGCATTTTTAGACAGTTTAGCCGTCATAGATCCTCCAACGACTAGCTTCAACCTGTTCTTGCTTCTGAGCTTGGACACACTGAGGCCCCAGAGCCAGGGGGACACAAGTGCTGCACCTCACAATGAAAGCCAGCGTCTGGAGAATTCTAAAATCAGGGTAAAAATAAATATTCAATGGAGATTAATCTTGTCCCAAGATAAGTTAGTGTCCCCATCACTTAACATAGGCGCTGCAATTACTCAGGGTAACTAAAAAATAGTGATTACCTATTAGATGTTCAGATAATAATAATAATTCTTGGGGCTTATCGACGCACCAACTGCCAGGCAGGGGCGGACGCAGAACCGAGTTTGGGGAGCGGGGCAAACCCATGTCGGCCTCTTCTCCTGGGGGGGAGCGAATATTTTTTGCTCTACAGACCTAGGGTAAACACCTTTTCTCCAAAAATTTCTCCGGCGTTTCGGGGGAGGGGCATGGCCGGAGTGCATCTGCATCCACATCCGCAACCGCCAATGCTGGCAGGGTTATATGGCGTCGCAACTCTTTCCCTGTTGGAAGGGTTTCTCGGGAGCCAGCTTGCTCCTTGTTCAGGGAAGCCGCCGGGCCTGGAACCCAGGTCAGCTGCGTGGCAACCAGCCTCGCCGACCACTTCACTACCGCGCCCCCAGATGTTCAAATAAAAAGGTTCATGTAATCTTAAATAAAAACCGATGTGGGTCAATTTTTTCCGAAACCGCTCAGGATAGCCCTGCATTAATGAATCGCTGATATTTTGAGCGTGAAGATGATACTGGGTTTTGATTTTCACACCGGGAGTACTCGACGAAAGGATATTTGAATGATGTACCAACCATTTTAGAAAAACCGTTCACAGGCTTCACAGAATTGCCGCTGCCAAAGCACATAATCCGGTACTGTATAGGCAGAGCCTCCAGTTCCCTCGGCGTTACGCCTGTTTCATCTCATTGGGGCCCTGCGTAGGGGCCAGCTGCCGGACTATACGATCGAATGACTTGATAAGGGGCGTTCTACCACCAGCGCCTGGTGTGACAGCGGCTGGTGACGGGATAGACCCTGCAACAGCCGACAGCACTCGGCAATTGTAGTCTGAAGCAGCTGTCAGGGTGCGGGCTGGCAGAAGATAAGTGGGTTTCCGGCATTGAACGCTCGGACGTCTCACAGGTGTCCGGGCCGAGCGAGGCGTCAGACCTGGGCGCCGCTGATGTTCTGCTAGCGGACGCCGCGGTGGCAGGAATCGTTTAAACGATGGCAGCGGCTGTCAGTGCAAAATGGCGCCGCCGCTCCGATGACACTAAGTTAACCGTACGGACACGCGCCGGCTTGGTGGGTTGCGTGCATTATGCTGGGGTAGACAGCTGTGACAGTGAAGTCCTTGTGCATGTGTGGTGTGACACTCCAACGCTGGAAGCTCTACCAGTGATCCATGCTCATGATTTGTTTGGTTGCTTCTCAGAGTGGAAGGCTCGCAACTAGGTCTAAGTTCGGGGATCGATACAAAAATCTATCAAAACGATACTCAGATTGTTTCTGGCACTTGTGAACGAAAATGTATGTCGTTCGACATATTACTGGGCTAATACCGGGCCACAAACTTGTTATCTGTCGCCAAAGATTATGGTAACCGGGCCAAGCCTTTTCAGAATTCCATCTGTAGCCACATGTTTTGATAAATTATTCTGGAAAAAGGTAAATCCAGGATTTTCGATGGAAATTGTCCCATTGGTCATAGGACGTTATTTGGATCTGGAGGGGTGCCCTGAAGTTATGACTTATCAGAGGGGCGTATAATTGCATCATGATGACACCAACACATCATGCTTAGGGTGAAGAACTGGGAAGCGAGGTTTCAGGGGGCTCTGAGGTGGTCCCCGGGGGGCACCGGGTGTAATGCGACGTGAGGACGCTGGATGAGTCAATGGTGGGAGCACGCGACCTCCATGCCTCCTGGATCCGCTTATGTCTGGAACCTGAACCACAAACACTTCCCTCGGAAACCGATCGCCCAGGACCGCTACACCTCCCACACCTCCCACTTCTAGTGAATGCAAAATGGGAGGATAATAGCAGGTTATATACCCAGGTCAATATTGTAATCGCTACCCATTCATGCTTCCAACAATGGTGATTACTCAAACTCACCACCTCCCCCAGGTTTTCAACCAAAGTGATTTCCGGCGGCTATAACAAAGCAGTCGCCTGGAAACTTAGGATGCACAGAATTACGTCTAGTTCATAAATAGAACACATTTTGCTTCGACAAAGGCTTATCTGACTTAAGAGAAAATATGTAACACAGTAGTTCTCAAAACAGTTCCACAAGTTCTATAAGGGGAGCGGGCGACGAGCAGAAGGCTTTCCACTCTATTTCAGTTCAAGCTTTCTCAGGAGCGCCGCTAACGCTTTCAATCATCACTCGACTGATTCCCGGGAAAGCGCCTTCGTCAGAGCTACAAATACACCCAGTCGGCGCAAAGTTGGCTCTCTGTTTTAATGGCTAGTCGTGGGTGTACCGTTCGTAAATCTTTTAAGTATGTCTATTCTCGCCAAGAGTGGTGCTATTTCGCCACTGTGCACGGGCAGCCTCCTATTACCGTAGGCTTAACATTTCAGTGGGCGATCATGGCTCACAATCACCGACTACTGCTAAGCTATACAGTGGGGTTGTTACGGTGCCACAGGTGCTTCCGAAAAAATTATTCACGGGTAGTTCCAGGGTTAAAACCTCGCCCTGTGCATAATTGCTGCCATATATATGTGAAGGGGCTAGGCACGCCCAGCAAAGTGTGTTAACGCTTTTAAAGCAATAACACCTTCCTCTGCTTTGAACCGAGCCATCAGTCACCAAGAGCATAGCAAAACCCATGGCTTCATATTTAGTTTTCCCTATTAAGTTTCGATTTACGGGAAGATACAGTGAAGAAGAAAAATACAAAAATCTCGTGGTTACGTTTTGGTGAAAGCTTAACTTCCATAACCATGTCAACAGCATAATAAAACTACGATAGAGAGCATGATGACATGAACAGGGCTCATGGGAGAAGGCTTCTAGTTGAGGTGGAGACAGTTTCTCTCCAAGAAAACTTAGATTAAATTCGGACAAGCACCATGAATATATGTAAAACCGTTACCGTGAAATTGTGCTGCCAGGTATATTCTAGGATCACGCACACAAGTCAAACCTGTTCGCTCCAGGTGACCTTTGCTCTGAGGCCATCTACGACTCTGAAACTCAGCGAGGCATCGTTACAGATTTTTCTCCCTGTCTTAATTGTTCGCAGATTTCAGTTCTATTCCCTGTCTAAGTTAATTGTTGTTCAGCGAAGCACTTCAGTTACAGTTTTTCGCACAGCGCCAGATGTCTGCCGCGTCGTAGCGAGTCCTTCTACGTGGAGTGCTGGAAACTTAAACGGTGCTCCGTTCCGGGCTCTGGGTAGAAAAAGTAACTTATTTCGGAAGGCGTTACACCGTTACAATGCAATTGTGCTGCCAGGCATATTCTACGATCACAAACACAAGCCAAACCTGTTTTCTCCAGGTGACCTCTGCGCTGGGGTCTTCTACGACTCTGCAACTGAGCGAGGCTGCATGTCCCTTCTGCACCACGGTCGTCCCGCTGGCGATGACGTCCAGAGAAGCTGCCGGCAACGCATCCACATTGAACCGACACGGAGGAGCTGATGAACGCAGCCACATTGAACTGACACGGAGGAGCTGATGAACGCAGCCACATTGAACTGAGACGGAGGAGCTCACGAAGGCATCCACATTGAACTGACACGGAGGAGCTGATGAACGCAGCCACGTTGAACTGACACGGAGGAGCTGATGAACACAGCCACATTGAACTGACACGGAGGAGCTGATGAACACAGCCACATTGAACTAGCATGCAGTAGCTGATGAACGCAGCCACATTAAATTGACACGGAGGAGATGATGGAGGAGATTTGGATTTCGACATGCGGGCATGCTTAGGTCTGGAAGACCCTGCCGTCTTCCATTGGAGGCTCTGCCCTTTTATCTCGGGGCCATACTGGAAGACCCAGGTCTCATCTGCAGTGATGCCATCGTCAAAGAACTCAGGGTTGCCCTCCAGATTCCCCTAGTTTGACCAAAAGCTTGATGTTGATCCTTTGTTCAAAGCTCATGTTGTGACACGGGGCACTGTATGGGAGTTTGAGACACAGCCCTGGAAAGAAAGATAATGGGTTAGCTAAAGCAGAACTTTGCTTATATTGTGTTGAAATATTGTGCATCACTGTGATATAGTTTATCGGCATGTGGCTGCTGAGTTGTATCGCCAGCAGCCAATGTCCCGTTTCTTTTTGGTCACACCTCGTAGTTTCCAAGACATCGCGCTGTCAGCTAATTGTAAAACAAATTTTCATTAATTGAGCCGGAGCGTCATAAACACCGATTTTCAAGAAAATTCAAGTTATAGACCCATAGAAACTGCCCGTTACAAAGGAGATATTGAACGAAGTTCTCAGACCCGTCCCAGCACAGCTCTGTTCCTTATCCCGTTTAGCGAAAATCGGGAGAATGTGACAAAACGGACCATAGGTCTTAAGCAGGCCTTTTCACCTCTGCTTTATTTTCTGAGGAAATACAGTTGGCTATAAACAAAACGCATGTTTCAGCCACAACTGACGTCACGTCACGTTTTCTACAACCTTTTTCATGGTTATTGCATGTTTTTAAGCAGCAAACCACGACATCCCTTTGTCTCATTTAGAAACATTATTGCTTCAAACATTCCCGGGACGTCTTTTTCCAACTTTGCCTTCTCTGCTGATGCAAGCTTTCACTCAACAGGAAGGGACCGTGATATATTTCTTGAACCGTAGCCTAGGAGCTATAGAGTCCCCTGGGTCGCTATATAGCAGAAATTTGTGCTGGGGCGCGGAGGACTTATGCTCTATCCATTATATGGTGAACCGATCGACGTACATATTAAGGCGTTGCGACGCACGGCTTTGTGCAGAGCCATACTCAGACAGCAGTCTGAATACGCGGAATACTGAATGGATCACGCTGGGCCTGTATACGTCGAATGTTTCATTTATTTGCACACTGTCGCTGACGGGTCGAGGGGTAAATGTATTTCTCTCAGCCTCCTTTTGAACTGTTACCCCCAACCACCAACCGGTGAAGATTCTCTACTGCATACAACAGTGGTGTCCAGTATTATGCTGCAACGGTCATAAAATAACGGAGAGTTAGAAGAGCTATATCAAAAGAACTTCCTTATAGTCCATGTGTGATAAAACTAAGCTCACGTCTCTGTCTTTACGGCATTTACGAGATGCCTTCCACACCCACATGAATTGGTGGGTGCAGACTGAAATACATGTTTTTATTTTGTTTACGAAACACATGGGAGCCATGTGAGCAATTTCCAGTTATGAAAAGGTACGTGAGGACCATGCAGGCACACTGAATATCCAAAATGGGAAATATAAAGGAATTTTAGTCAGTGATTTAGAATTAATCAGGCCTTGTAATTGAATGTTTGCTATTCAAGATCAAAGTATGTTCTGGATCCTACGTCCAAAATCGGGAGATATCCTATGCTCTATATATCCAAGATAACGGGCAGCTGTAAATCTAACACAATTATGAACAAAGTTATAATCTGAAAAAGCCAAAAAAACTTTTTGCATGACTTCTGTGATCCATGATTACAATTTCTGTACTTACCTTGGCTTTGCTGAAGACCTGACTGGACGGGAAGTACGAGTACAGAGTGCTTCAGGGAGCGCACCCAGCCGTCTCCGTCAGCAGTGTCAGTGTAGACCCTGCAGGTGAACGTGCCGGTGTCCTGCAGCCCAACAGCGTCAATCTGAAGCGTGTGGTCCTTCAGCAGATGGTATGGCATCGGCTGTGACTGCGGCGCGGCAGAGAACGGCCCGGCTACCAGTAGCTGGCCATCATGCAGCCAGAGAAGGCTGCTGACACCCGCTGTGAGAGAGAGAGAGAGAGAGAGAGAGAGAGAGAGAGAGAGAATGTGAGAGAGAGAGAATGTAAGAGAGAGAGAGAGAGGGGTGAAGAATTTGAAGAATGCAGTCTAAACCGCGAATGGCAATTAGGTATGCCCCTAATGCTTCATCCAGAACGTAAAGGAGGGATGCCAACCACAGCAGCAACTGGCTGGAATTCCCAGCCCTAGATACTTTTGTTATTAAACTGTACACAGTTTAAAGTTATTTACAGGACGTACACTATAGTGGTAAGTTCCAGATTACACGTGGCAAAAGTGAATAAGCTTCCTCCGAACAATGAACAGTATTAGTATCTCACCATCCGAGTGAAGGTGGCAGGGAAGCTCCAGAGAAGATCCTTCGTCAACAGTGAACGTTTCTGCAGCATCCAGGAAATTCGCCGGTCCAACATCTGGTGCAGACTCGGGTCCTGCATGCATATCCTCCAGATCTGTTATCGCTTCGTCTGAGTCGGAGGCTTCTCTCGAAGGAGCTCTCGAGCTATCGTCATCCTCATTCCCTGAGTTTCCGATTAATTCAGTTATATCATGAACAGGGGACTCCAAGTTTAACGTAGAAAACGCATTGCTGTCTGATGGCGTTGTTGCGTATGGTGCAGCTCCGTTTGAAGTCGAGAACTTGTGCTTGATCATGGGATTTTCGCCAACTACCGACATGGTGTCTTTCTGAGATACCGCATCTGTCCCTTTTCCCCCTTCTCCATGAATACTGTCACTTGAAACAGTTTCATCATGTTCAAAGTCAGCCGGGGTTGACGAAATCTTGCTGGGCGGCAAGTTGACAGGATTTTCTGGTTGAATGATAGCTTCTGGTTGTGCAGGTGTTGGCAATTCGTTGATTTTATCGTCAGTTGTGACATCATCGGAAGCTGGGGTTGTGTTGTTGGCATCGGCAAAGCCTGAAACAGAATTAGCCATATGACCCTGGCAGTTGGTGCGTCGATAAGCCCCCATGAAACAGAATTAAGGAGTTGGCGAATATAGTTTTGCAGTTGCGACATTTGTAGGTAAAACAGTCATATATTTTGTAATAGCTCCATGTTTTGGTTTCAAAATGCATAATCATTGTGGTAGAAGGTTGCGCGTATAAATAATGTACAACACGAAAAAAAGCTGCCTCGGTACTGAGTGTAGGTTGGCAAACAAGCTCTGCTTGATTAGAAATAAAACTATTTGCCATCACATTTCTATGTATGTGCATGCTTATTGGCGATTACATTTAAGCCGTTTACAAGACATTGCAAGGCTAGGAACAAAGTTAGCTCCTGGGCCTTTGCATATCCAGCTTACGGTATATCCATGTTCCTAATTGTACACTTGAACAACATGAGATGAACGAACGGCTTAGAAGTACATAAAAATACTAACAACATATAACAAATTGTAATGAGTGCTAGATCATAGGTAAGCCAGCAAACAATTTGACACGGTACATCATATCAGACCGGCAGAAGTCCCGATAGTCACATGGTGCATATGTTGTATTTCCCTCTGAAATGTCACTGATTGGGACCAAATTAGATTCGCAACCAAGTAAATGTCAACATGCAGATCGGTGTAGCTCGGGGAAACGCACCTCAGTTAGAGAATAGTCATTATATATGAATAGTCAATAGTCATGCGCCATCGTGACAGTAAATCACTCACCTGTTTAGTGATTTTAGTCTATCATCAAGGATTTAAATTCAAAATGGTTGCTGACCCTGATCCGAAAACAGCTATCCAAGCGAACTGAAAAGCAAGGAGGAACAGCCCCCAGCGCAAGGGTGGTTACGGTAAACTTAAGAATTACGATATAAAACGATTCTGTGCACCTAAAATTAATAGGTAATCGGTCAATCTAGCCGAATAATCTTATGTACAAGTGAGTTCCAGGCTAAGAATAGCCACATGTATTTTGTGGAGCGGTCTGATGAAGTAAAATAAATAAATAAATAAATAAATAAATAAAGCTGTGATCTCGGCATACTATGCAAATGTCAGATCAGTTATGGAATACTGCAGCGTTGTCTGGGGTGGAGCAGCCACCTGTCATCTCAAGCGTCTGGAAAGAGTACAGCACAAATTTGTCATGTGGCTCTGTTTTCGCTGTCGCATACCCAATTTGCCTCTAGATTACCCCAGTTTGTCTCAACATTTTGGCATACCAACAATCGAAACTCGACTAAAGCAGCACGACCTCATGTTCAGTAGAAACATTCTTACAAATTGCATCGATTCTTCGTTTCTTCTCCAAAACTTCCCCCTGGCTGTTCGACCTCGGACATTTCGCTGCAGAGCCTTACTGTACGTACCATATGCTCGGGTGAATACGATCAAGTCGAGTCTTTTTGTCAGGGTTCCGAAACTGTACAATACTTTTTTAGATAACTTTCGCGAAGTTGATATTTGGAACTCCTCAACTGGGCAGTATAAGCTGAAAGTGATGAAATTTCTTACGCCGCCAAGAATATAGTTTGATGGCTTCAGTGCAGTGATTCTTGGATTTTTATGTTTTTTGCTATATTCTATAGTCTTACATTTTAGGATGTTTTTTTTTACTTTATGCGATTTTATATCGTGACAATGTCTAGGCTCTTTTAGCCTCTTAGTATTTGACTTTATTATCTGCTAGTCATATCTTGGGAAATGTACCTATCAATGTGTGTGTATATTGAACCTGTATGATTTTGTATTATATCCGATGACTTCATCTTTAAGTGGGCCTCTGGCCCGTTGGTGATACAATGAATAAACTGAAACTGAAACATTAGAATGCGACCGCCAGCTCTCCCCCCTCCCCTGCTCTCTCTCGCTCGAGGAGACTAACAACAAACGAGGCCAATTTACGAAATGGTCTGTGCATACCATCATAGTAGACGTCACAAAGGGCTAATAAAGCAAAGGAGATGGAAGTGCGCAGAAAAACAAACAGTTGACGCTGTTTTGTCTGCTCTCGTCCTGCCTTCGGAGCCCGCAAAAACCCTGACGCAGAGTCACACCACATCGGTCTCACGGTGGCTCTCCTGCTTAGGCGTTGTTGCTGGTCACCGTGGTTCACGGGTAGAATTATCTCATCGGTCCCGGGTTCAAGTCCCGCGGAGCCTCTGAATAAGTCGATCTGATCCCCAAAATCCCTCCCAACAGGGTGAGAGTTGGCGACGCCGTATGGCCCTGGCAGTTGGTGCGTCGTTAAACCCCAACAATTATAGGGTAGAATTATCCAAAGGCCATCATCAAAGTTAGTGTTGGTCGCCTCAACATCATAGAGAATGTGGCGCCCATAACTGTTCCTTCAGTGATTACTGGTGGCAGGAGACTGTGTCGTATTGCCTTTGAATCCGACAAAAAAATCACACAGAACTACGTTCATTTAGTCCACAAAAGTGTTCGGTTCTGGTTACCTTCAGAAAAAAGAGGAAGAAATATTTGGGTAACGTGAGACAGAGATGAGAAGACCCAGAAGCTTCCAAAAATGTTCTTATTGAAATTGGTGTGCATTGAGGAAAGCAGGCGTTTCAGTGTAGTGTACTATTATAACATGGTACCAAACCTGCTTATTTCGCGAGTTGGGATGACTATTTCCTTTCTCGGAAAACTCTACAAGCCATTTTCTTTTGAGATAACTTCCTTATCTGTTTATGTACACTGTAAAAAATTTGTGCACTTTTGATGTCTCGATGCACCTTTAAAGCGTGGAACATAAACGTACTTTAAAACAGACGTGCACCCGCCTTAAAAGGTGTAACCTGAGCTAGTATTTAGTGTATCTACACCACTCATTCGTTCGTAAAAACACCTTTGGTGCTTTACTGGTTCTGTAACGCAGTGCAACGTAGCACTGCTCCAGTATTGGCCTGCCCTGTTACTACTGCAATGTAAAACCTAGGGTGCTTTGTTGTTCGCCTGTGCAGTGTAACACTGTTCTGTTCCGGTAGTGACCGGCGCTTCGCAGAGGGAATGTGGCACCTTCATAATGTGATTTTAAAGGGAATGTGGCACCTTCACAACGTGATTTTAACTGAGATAGCCAAGTTGTAAAGCAAGTCGGAAAACCCGGTACCCCATATTTCATTTGTTTTGGAACTCGATATTTCCGTAGAAAAAGCTAAAACCTACCTGACACCAGCCCCCATCAGCCCCCCACCGCCGGCAGCCATTGTTGTGAGCTACTGGTGTGACGACATATGCTGACGTCACGATGAGCATCAGCCAATCGAAGCCCTTGAAACGTTTCAAGTACGGTAGTGGTTGCCAGATCGTGACATCATCCACGGGCTGATATTTATTTCTTTTTCTAGAGGAGTATTTTTTTAAACAAAATATTGAGCTTATTGTACATTTTTCAGAGAAATCATCAGTAGTTTCATTATTTTTGGCTAAAAGTACGCCCAATTTCACTAAATTCCAGGATTCGACCAAGGTGCCACATTCTCTTTAACTGAGATGGCCATATTGTAAAGCAAGTCGGAAAACCCGGTACTCAATATATCATTTGTCTCGGAACTCGAGATTTCTGTAGAAAAAGCTAAAACCTACCTGAACCTACCCCTCATGTACCATTAGCAGCAGGCCACAGTTGTCATGGCTGTTGGTGTGACGACATATGCTGACGTCACGGTGAGTACCAGCCAATCGAAGCCCTTGAAGCGTATTGAATATGGCAATGGTTACCAGATCACGACATCATCCACAGGGAGATATTTATTTCTTTCCCTAGAGGAACATTTTAGAACTCAAAATATTGAGATTATTGTAAATTTATCAGAGAAATCATGGACGCCTCCTTGATTTTCAGCTAAAAGTTCCTCTAATTACACAAAATTCCAGGATTCGACCAAGGTGCCAGATTCCCTTTAAGTAAGTAAATGATCCAACAGTGTTTGAGCGCTATATGTCTCGAGCAGCTTAGGTTGCACTGGTTAAGGCATCTCGCTTGCAATCCGGCGAATTTTGGTTAAGGTCCTCTGGGTAAAAAGGTGCCGCCTTACTCCCGATAGGCAAATGAGGGTCCGCTAATCCCTTCAAGACGCAGAGATGACATCAAGCGTGCCACTGGACCCTGGATGTCCCCACAAGATAAACGTGATATGAGTTCAAAAAAACTGAAGCCGGCTAAGTTTATACCAATGGTAAACACATTTTTTTTAGAAATAGTTGTCACTTTGACAAGGATGAAAAAGCATTCATTTTTCACAACGGAATTTTTAACCAGCAAGGTGATGGTCTGTTCCCTAAAGAAAGCAAAAAGTGGTCATTCCCAGTTCACAGAATGAGTACTTTTGTCAGGCGCCAGCAATGGCGGACGCAAGGGGGGGCATTCCGGCTATGCCCCACCCACCCAGGAGAGCGATCATCTACTTGAAAAGGTATCTTTTACTAGGTATGTCGAGCACCCAAATTGCACGTCCCACTTCCCCTCCCCCAGGAGGAGAGGCAGACATGGGTTTGCCTCCTCCAAACTCGGGTCTGCGTCTGCCCCTGGGCACCAGACTGGGACTCCATATCTACAATATCGAGAGGCTATTTGTACTTCAATGGGTGCCAGTGTCCGTTTTGATAATGTTCAAGCTTCTGGTTTCCCGATATTTCCCCGACTGACTTAGCAGAGCCTTGGCTTTTCTGACCTCTGCATTATATGTTCTGGACCACCAACGGTGTTCCGCAGGTATGACCGACCGCATTTGAATCGATGATACGATACAAAATGAGATTAACCCGTGCCCCACCGGGGTCCGGCGCCACCTTCGCCCCACCGGAGGGGCCATCGATGGCCCCCCTCTAACTCCAAAAATATGGGCGTTAGCGCAAATCTGCAAAGTGCAATAGAAAGCTCGCATGAATTCAGTAAGAAATTACTTCACATGTTTTAGTGCTCCAGGTCAATGGTTTGACCTCCAGAGGTCAAATTAGGTCAAGATCGGCTATTTTCACTCAAATATGCAATGATTAAGCAAACTGGGCATAACTCTTATGTCATTAGAGCTATTGAGGCCTGGTAAAGTACATTTGATAGCAAATTGCCAGTACCTTTTCCGCTATGTGGAAAGTAAAGACCTCCCGCCAGTGGTTTGACCGCCAGAGGTCACCTCGTGACCTAATATGACCTGAGGTCACGAAAGGTCAAAAAGTGACCTTGCCTGTATATCAAATGAAAGCTAGTGACAAGACAAACACGATGGTGTTTGTTTCACCGCTCTAGCTCAATTAGGTCAAAACTTATTGTCAAAATACTGTTTTTGACCTCTGGTGACCTTGGATGACCTTGGAAAAGTCAAAGAGCAAATATGACCCCTGGGATCCGTGAAAGGGTGTCCAAAAACGTTGTTCTGAGCGGTCTGAGTATTTGCAATCATTTTTGTGGCTTTTATATCATGAAATAGCTTTTCCCCATGCTTTTCCAATGGGAGAGGTCGCCTCGTGACCTGACCTCAGGGCACGAAATTGAAAAATCCCGGATAGACACCTTGTAGACTCTGGAGGGGTCATGAAGTGTAGGAAGTTTCAAATCGATCGACTTTTGAAATGTAGCTCTTACAGAGCTCTAAAGGTGAAGTGAGGTGACCTTGGTTGACCTCGTCTGGTGACCTGACCTTGGGTGACCCGGGGTAAAAAATTTCAGGGATGATGGGAAAATGATGCAGTGAGAGGTAGAGCCCTCAACCGCGGTGCTGCACCTCGTCGTTTTTCTGCTATCCCGGAAAAACCTTAAGGGGGGCCATCGATGGCCCTTCCCCGGTGGGGCAAGAGGGTTAAGTTGTAAAATAAAGGTATCGCTTTGACTTATAAACAACAATTACTTTAACTTTAACACAATACCCAGCGTGACTTTAAACCTCTAAAAGGAAATCAATTTCCTCTCCAGAGAAGATTAACTTTGGTCATTTTGGTGACTATACTGCCGTGTTCTTTGGAGTCACGTTGAATTAAACCGACAACGACAAAGACAATAGGCATGATACGAGTATTCCTTTCGGTCAAGCCGTCAAATTTTCTGAGGGTAAAGACTCGTGCAACTTACAGGTCCGAGACAATATTACATTTCATTCGTGTAACAAACGAACTCGTATTTCAGGAAATATTGCCCATGACCTGTGCATAATGTTTCAATTCGCGTTTTAAGACTCAAACAACGACCGGCATAACCTGAAACAATAGCGGGAGCTCGGTACACATAAAACAGCACATCTGACTAAGCCCTGCCATCAAACCACGTATCCATCCACCGCTAACGACTTGATACGGAATTTCCTGTCGGGTGCTCTGCAACAGAACTCCGCAAAGGAGCACCGCAAGCCTCGCCCTGAGCTCGCAGAGTCGGCAGCTGCGGTCGATTGTTCACGGAAGCCCATCTGCGTGGGCTTTAAAGGCTTACCGTCGATCCCTCACAATATACAGATGGTGTAAAAACAATGCCGGGGTCTGACGCTGTTCTCAGCCGAGGGATTCTGCATTGGAAAGTTTGTCACGAGGGTCACATCATCCAAAGACTTTCGAGGCTGGTTCAGATTTTATAAGACTTTCACATATTTGGAAGATAAAAGAGTGGGCCGGTTCAGTGTAATTAAAGCCAGAATGTGTTAAACAAAGCCATGTTCAAAGAAACCCTGGTAGTAGTTTTGTTTCTGTTTTCACAATTTGCTGAAAGCATTTTCCCTTGCTTATTCTTTTATTCATTCCAGGTACCTATGGAGCAAGACAACCCGAATGTATTCTCCCAGTACTAACATGGTGGGTGGATCCATTCAAATAATTGCTCATGTGGTGCGCTGTGAGTCACCGCAAATTCGTACGCTCACGTGCTGGCGACGCGTAACTGCCCCTCCCTCCCCACTCTCTGCTGTCGCCAACCGCCTCAGGGCGTCTGTCGCGGTGGAACCTCTGACCTCTGGCCCCGAGCATGCGTTCGTGCTTGAATGGAGTGGTTTAACCCTCGCCCCACCGGGGGCCATCGATGCCCCCTAAGGTTTTTCCGGGATAGCAGAAAAACGAAGAGGCGCAGCACCGCGGGTTGAGGGCTCTACCTCTTACTGCATCATTTTCCCACCATCCCTGAAATTTTTTACCCCGGATCACCCAAGGTCAGTTCACCAGGCGAGGTCAACCAAGGTCACCTCACTTCAACTTTAGAGCTCTGTAAGAGCTACATTTCTCGAAGTCGATCAATTTGAAACTTCCTACACTTCATGACCCTTCCAGGGTCTACAACGTGTATATCCCGGGATTTTTTATTTCGTGGCCTGAGGTCAGGTCACGAGGTGACCTCTCCCTTGAAAAAGCATGGGGGAAAAGCTGTCTTATGATCTAAAAGTCACAAAAGCGAATAAAATGCTCAGCTTGATCAGAAAAGCGTTCTTAGACACCCTTTCACGGATTCCAGGGCCATATTTGCCCTTTGACCTCTACAAGGTCATTCAAGGTCACCAGGGGTCAAAAACAGTATTTTGCCAATAACTTTAACCTAATTAAGCTTAGAGCGCTGAAACAAACACCATCGTGTTTGTCTTGTCACTGGCTTTTCATTTGATATACGGCAAGGTCTATTTTTGACCTTTCGTGACCTCAGATCATCTTAGGGTCACGAGGTGACCTTTTGAGGTCAAACCACTTGCGGGAGGTCTTTACGTTTCAAATACCGGAAAAAGGACTGACAATTTCCTATCAAATGTACTTTTACCAGATCTCAATAGCTTTAATGGCGTAAGAGTTATGCCCAGTTTGTTAAAGGCATTGCATATTTGAGTGAAAATATGCCGATCTTGACCTAATTTGACCTCCTGGAGGTCAAACCATTGACCTGAACACTAAAACATGTGAAGTAATTTCTTACTGAAGTCACGCTAGCTTTCTATTGCACTTTGCAGATTTGCGCTAACGCCCATATTTTCGGAGTAGAGGGGGCCATCGATGGCCCCCGGTGGGGCGAAGGTGGCGCTGAACCCCCCGGTGGGGCGCGGGTTAACACGAGCATTGACGGGGGGGTACCCCCCCCTCGGGATTTTCGGAGCCAGCAGAAAAACGGCGGTGCGTAGCGCCGCCGTACTTGGCATACCTTTTTCCTCATCATTTTTACAACTTCTGTGAAAATTTTAAGGTTAGGTCATCCAAAGGTGAGGTCACCAGTACAGGTCAAGTGACCCGACCTCAAAAAAAGTTTAAGATAGCATACGTCGGAGCAGCGTGAACTTATTCAATTGAAACTCATATCACATAATGGCCCCACTGAGTTCTCTAAAAATATGTTCCGGTATTTTTTATATCGATGACCTAAGGTCAGGTACGAGGCATGACCTCTCCATTCGGAAATACATGGTAAAAATGGTTTTTACGGAATAACTCAGTAACGGATGGTGATAGAGCATTTATTTTTAGCTGCATTAGACCCGCCTCGCCTTGGGGTTCTTATGATATGCATTTTAAATAATTTGACCCTTGATTTGACCTAAGCAAGGTCAAATTATATATCATTTGATTCGGCTTGCTGAGGGAGTTCATGCAGTTCAAGTCGTTTTGCTCTATCTTTACTTGTTCAGATGTAATGGCCAAAAAACTGAATTTACATGTTATCCCTATGACGGCTGTTTTTGACCTCTCGTGACCTTAAATGTGACCTGACAAAAAATGGTTCAAATGTTTTCGATGGAGAAGTGGATGGGCAGCCCAACGCCGCTTACCGTTTTTCGCTACCCACCGCGGTTCTCGAGATCTTAGGGGGCGGGGACCCGCCCCCGTCAATGCGAAGGTGGCTCAGACCCCGTCAATGTGCGTGTTAAGTTAGTTCCATAGTGCTGGTACACTTCGCCAATTAGTGCATGAATCGAACAATGTTAACATTGTATACCGAGCTCGGTCTCTAGAATTCCAGAGACCGAGCTCGGTAAGAGAAATATGCATGAATGAGATACATGCGCTGGAAATATGAGATCATTTCATTGTAATTTTGTAATTAATCCAAATAATGAGGTTAGCGATGGAAAGACCAAGCATCAAGTGGACCAACTTTAAGTTGTGTTAAGATGAAATCGAGGCAAAACATTGCTGGATCGCCACTGTAAATATCTAAAATCAACCCCAAATCGCGTGTTATGTTTCAATTTTCAAGATACAAATTCGAAATACCTTCAGCGTAAAATGTGCCCATCAGTGAAATATTTTAAACCGAAAATGCATTGAATATTTCAAATTAAAAAGCTTAACCTTTTCTCAGAGAAAATATAAATCCGGTCATAGGGATGTGGTTACTTTGCGAATTGTAAACAGCTTTATTTTGAGAGGTATGTTAGAGGGAGTGAATCACTTTGTCGAAATTCTAAAAATAACTATTTAAGAACAACTTAGGTTTCTTTCAAGCACCGTAAAACCGAGAAACTTTGTGCCACTTTTGCAGTTTTCCGTTAATAACTTTGGTGTTTACAAATGAATGAGCTTGGATCTTTGCAGGCAAGAAGTTAAGTCCTTCAGTTATCACTTGCACGAAAATTTAGAAATGTTGGCCTCCAGTGAAAATTTTTATTTTTGTCAAAGAAGCGGTCAAAGTTGTACCAATGTTTTTCAACTTTGTACCACCCCCATTGTATTCTGATTTATTCATTCTACAGACAAAACTTGAAATTGATATAAACATCTTTAGTCGGCAGAAAGTGCTTTAAAATATGTTTCAGTATTTTTATAGCATGTATTTGACGAAATTTCTCTTTCCAGGAATGGGAAAACAACAAAACGTCCCTTCCATGGTATTAACTCGGAAACATTATTTCTCACACAACTTTTCATCACTGATCTCTTATGCCACTTCCGCTTCTTTGTCATCGCCTATCCTAGTACCTGCAGCCTTTGGCTCTGGTATTGTCACCCCCTTCCCCCACTCCCCCCATCACTTTACGTCTGGACTTTGAGCCTCCTGCTATTTCAGCATGACAGCGTTGCAAATCCCAGGGTGCTGGATGGAGAGCGACACCGGTGCAAGCTGAATTTTCTACTTCTCAATCAATTTTACGCTCGCTTCTCCGGTAGATCTTTTCAAGCAGAATTCAATAATTCTGTGTATATGAACTTACCAAAAGTACTCATCGTTGTATGGGAATTTTGATGAAACAGTTCTTCATAAACTTTAAATAAGGGTTTTGATAAACTTTCACTTCATCAAACCTCTTAACTATCCACTCACCGACTTTAATTTTCAACATAAATTTTACACTCAACAGCCTAGTGCAAATCAGTTTAGGAAAACTGCAGCATTAAATCAAACCCTCGGAGTCTGAGGGAGAGGAGTTATGGATCTGAAAAATGAAATAGCATTGTGAGGACTAGACTAGGCATCTGTGTTTTATTAGATGATGAAATAATGAATTTGAGGCCACACAAGAAGTTTGTAAAAAGTGTGGAGAGCTAGCCAGAATCCTGCCATCTTAGCATGATAGTAGAACTTGGGAGGCCATAGGATAGGAGTCATGGACCTGGAGGAGGGAAGATAATTGTTATGATTGGACTAGGCACCAGTATATTATTAAATGATAAACTTATGATTTGGAAGCGATACAAGAAGGTAGTAAAAGGCTTAAAAGCCAGACTAGATTTGTCTTTTGCCATTTGTTTCCTAATTTTTGTTTGTTAATCGAGTGGACCAAAGTTGTAATTTTCTGAGTAGGAATATGGTTGAATATCAATCACCCCACTGAAACAAAATGTTGTGCATGGAACAGTATTAATTTTTGATGTTTTACTTCAATCCGTGTCCTCCATGCTCACATGGTTCGTTTGGTTATACCTCTTACTTGAAATGCCCCATACATCATCCTAGCAAGTTTAGATTTTCATCATAAAATAAAGCTATTTATCTATAAAGCACCTGCTACTTCCTGTAGCCACTAAAACTATGGCTCTCCATATCAGTACGCAGTACACATAGTGGACCATGTCTCCCACCATTACTTTTGGCAGAGCACCCCCATCAAAACATTTCCATAAAACAATTTAACAATTTTTTGTGGTGGACCAAAGTTGCTCAGCTTTACGGCACCGCGTGAAATTACGAATCTGGCTCCTTGCGGTAGCTTACGGCACGTAATGTTGCGGAAGATATGCCATTTGTTAATAGTTATCACATGACATGTCGTGCCAGGTGGAAAGAAATTCCGACATGGTGTGAAATGAAAAAATAGCCCTCTTTATTTTGAAATCCAAAGCGTGCGAAAATTTGAACGAGAGAGCTTTAGGGAAGGTGAAATATGCCAATAGTGGATTCTTGGCACCCTCTACAATCTGTTATCTCTGTTCAAAACCCATTATAAAAGTGAGGTATCCCCTTTAAGTGGTATATCGCTTTATTTGGGATACATACATACACACATACACAAATATATATATATATATATATATATATATATATATATATATTTATTTATTTATTTATATGCTATTTGTATGTATAGCCTCCCTCAAGTTCCCGAAGTGGTCCCCTGTTCCTCGAGCCTGCGGGAAATCGAGGTAAAATGGCCGCATTGTACGGTGGGGTATGTGAAAGGAAGCGTGCGGGCACCACTATCCCGCCAGGGAGTCGCAAAATGAAAACGTCTGCCGTGCATAGGGGCGTAGCCAAGGGGGTGGCAGGGACAGCCCCCCTTGGGGCCCGAAGGGCCCCCTGAGGACGCCGGAGGCGAGAAGCGCGGCTCACCCGCTCTATGCTCTGTGGCCAAATTTTAAATTTCATACCAGACAGGACCCTCTTAAGCCCTCTTCAGCTCTCTATACTGTAACAAACAGGACTTTTTTTACCCATCAGGAACCTTTTGGCGCTATCACGGGAACCTTTTTGGGGCGCCGGCCCCCCCTGAGCGAAATCCTGGCTACGCCCCTGGCCGTGCACATAAATATGTAAACATATATATGGTGTCCAAGCGAGTGGTGCAAATACGTGACAATGTCCCCGCATTGGCGACGAGAGCAGGGGCGTAGGAACGGTTTAAAAAGTGGGGGGCCAACCTTAGGGGTTCGATTTTCAAGGGGCCCCAGTTCACGGGGCCCATAATTATAAAAATCAGTTAGCTCGTTTGGTGTCAATAAGGCACGCATGCACACTAGGATGTCAATATGTGGAAAATTGAGAAATTAAATTTGGCCTATGATTTCAAGTTGTCCCTATTATGATCTAATAAATCATAGTCAAACGCCAAGAGAACATTTTTGGTGTTTTACCTAGACCCTTTTCAAATACTAAATACATTTTTAAGCTCTTTTGGAGGATTTCAACTCATGTTTTACCACGAGCGCATTTTTTTATATTAGAGATGTTTAGGCCCTTTTCATCACATTTACAAAATTAAAAACTTTTTAGAATACTACAGACAGTCATGCGGCTCTGTTGCTTTCATACCAAATAGCCTCGCTTCGCTATGCCTAATTAACTCGTATTTGCTTATTTAATGACAAAATGGGAAAATTTATTTAGGTTATTGCGGATCCCTTTTTCCATCATTAGTAAA